>PPHD01008719.1:2016-21449 GCA_002909625.1 Bambusicola thoracicus | reverse complement strand
TTTTTTTTAAACAGGGAAGGGGAGAGAGGGGACAGACTTGAACTGCAATCTCTTGAGGCGCTTGCCTGACCCAAAGCAGAACAAATGCCAAAGATAGTGACAGAGAAGAGTGTGGATAAAAGGGATAAAACATTAAAAGAGTGACTCAAAACAACCATGAAGTGGAAGCATTCTTGCTTTCCTGTCATACAGTAACTCTTATCGCAGAAAGCACCTCTAGATATGGAGACGGGAAAGCGTAGCAGGGCAGCAGCTTTACAACCATTCACTCCCAGACAGCAATGGCAAGCACAGCAGCTGTGGCAGCACCCAGGACAGGGCAGACTTTGCAAGGAGAGAAGATTTGTGCAAAAACCAAAAGGAAAACAAACAAGTGAAACTTCCACAGAAAAACACCATACTGAGAATCACGGAAGGAGGATTTTTTTTCTGCTGCTTTCTCTGTTTTGTAATTCTATGTTATCTGCAGATACAAACATCAATTCTTCATACATTAATTTACAATGACATAAAATTAAAGAAAGCCATTAGAGAATGCATCTTCTCTGTGACTTAAAATACTGTCCTTAAGCATCTTTCCAATACATGAATGCCTTCTTTATTTCCAGTATGCTCTCCTTGACTTTGCCTACTGTATTTCTTTCCTTTTCAACTAGAGTATATTTTCTTTCAAATGTTGCACATATAAAGAGGCTGTGGTTGTACTGTTTAACGCTACATTTTAATGAGAATTCATTTATAAATTACAGTGAATTGCTTGATCTTCTCACACCTTCAACCCATTTCTTTATTTGTATATTTCTACACAGTAATTTTCAGCTATAATCAACATTTTTACTATGAACTAACTCTAAAGTCTCTTAGTCTATATTAATAAGAACATGTTTCTATAACATTTTCTTGTATTTGTAGTGCAAATCCATTAGCTGCATGTTTCCCACTGCAATAGCACAAAGTTGGCATTTTAAACCAGAGTGGGATTCAATTTTCAGTGACTGTGATGCATTAAAACTTTACCATGCAAGACCTCAGAGTGGAGAAATGGTATGACTTGAAGCACACCTCCTAGAAATATTTCCCACCTCTGCAGTTCAAGGCCCTCCTCTGCTGCTTTAATTAGTACTGTCAACTGTTTAATACCTCGGTGGATAGTTATTTGGTTCTCTGTAGATTTATGGTGTTTTATAGGTAACTGAATAAAACAAAGCAACCTCCCAAAATTCAGAAAATTGATTTGAATCACTACAGTCATAACAAAATTAGCTTTAAAGTCAGCATCACAGAGTTTATTCAGAAAGCAAGCAAAGTTAATCTTATGAAACTTCTGTCAATACTCAATATATTACACTATCAACTCGTGCACAAGGTATGCAAAAAGTCCTAGCATTTTCTTATCTACATTTCTATCACACTTTCTTGACCTAACATTTCAGTTTTATTTTACAAGTAATAACCCACTTTCACCACAGTATGCATGAAAGAATTACTATTTGTGCCACAACTCATCTGTTACCAGCTGAATTAACTGAAGCATGGATGTTCTTGCAGTATCTGTTACACTACACCCAATACTTGGAACTCTCTCATCTTCCGTAGTTATTATCCTCCCACAATACTAAGGGAATGAAAAATCCCATAGTTTCTAAAACTAACATGATAACTTGCCAAATCTCAAAACAGAATATGAAGGCCAAAATTAGAAGAGGTTCACCAGAAAAAAAAATATATATATATATAGAGAGAGAGAGAGAAAGAGAGAGAGACCGTAAGAAGGAGACAAGGTGCCAAAACTATACGTATTTCATACAGGCATAAACAAATGGCTACAAAACAGTAAAGTCATACCTTTGCCATAACCAACTTCCCAAATGAAAACTGGCAATTTACCATTCTTGTAATTAAATTCCTAGACAGGCCTGCTTGTAGTGAAACAGAAACCGCTACGATTGTACATTCCAATTTTGATATGCTATATGTGCATACAGGCATCAGTCTTACAAAAACCACACTGAGCAACACAGAGGGCAATTCCTTTCTTGTGAAACACCACAAACTAAGAGGAAAAGATGCACCAATACAAGTAGATATTTCTGTAGTTCTTCATCAACACTTGACCTTCTGTGTGAGTTTGCATTAGTATAGTACTACTCCCAGTACACCTATCAAATAGCGTCACATTCTGGCTACAAGCAAAGCTTTGAGGAAAACATGCAGTGAACCCACTCCACCACATAACTCCTTCCATGCAAAAGAGTTAGTGATGACAGGATGCAGACTGTGTGAATTCTTAGTGGGTTTTTTTTGCTTCACATTTTCTACTATCTGCAGTGAGAAAGAGACATTGAAAGCTCTCTACGTTGATAAAGTATATATTAACTTGAATTTTCTAGAACAGAGAAAAAAAATATTTGACAAAGATATACAGAACATTGCTTGCAATCCCTGATAAGGATCTAACCAAATGATCTACTCATTGAGCCAAGTAACAAGAAATTTATAAGTGCTAAGTAATTAACACTACGGCAATATTTTTCAGCTCTTTCTAGTGTTCAAAGCATGCTCTCTAAGACAGACATAGAACATCCAAGCCACGTTCCCCTGCTGTGTCCAAAAAGCAGCCGATTGCCACTTGTTCCGGCACAGTGCCAGCTGTGGGCCTGAGCTAATGTCTGTCCCAGTGCTGCAGGAGGATGTATGGCACACTGTCTCCAGCAGAACCAAGAGCAAAGCATACTAATGAACAAAGTACCATATGATAAACAAAAATATTTTTAAAGTGCTTGTTTTAGTACTTCAGTATTTTTTCAAATAATATTTCAATTGAAATGAAGGTGCACAACTTTAGGCAGCACACCTACTACATCTTGGGCCTTAGAAACATTTTCTGCTAAGAGTTTCAGTTCTATGTACTATTAGAATGTGTAATTAAGTTGTAAAAACAGCATTAAAAATAGGGGAGAATTATCCATATCCATGTTATATTTGGGCAGTCAGGCACAGACTAAATCACAAGCAAGCAGAGGAAACACTCAAGAAGAAAGAGCTACTGAAAGATAATTATCTGATAACTATTTTACTGTCTCTGTCCTACCAACAGAATGCATGGTTTTTGATAGGTCTGTAAAGCAGTCTGCACTCTGAAGAGCTCCGTTATGAAAGATTAATATCTGTCAACTAAATTATTATGTTATACATACTAAAAGTACAAAAATTATACATCTAATAAACCTTGTTTAAAAGTGAATGCAAAACAATCATTAAAATTTTAAGACTAGATATAAAGATGGAGAACGGAAAGGCCTTAAGAATCCTGCTTTTCAGAGCCAGAGACCTCAGGGAAACAAGTTCAACACCTCAGGACAACAGATGAGAACATGGTTTCAGTTGCATTTCTTGGGTTTGTTTCAATTGTTGCTTTAATGCAAATACTCCACAAATAAACAATGTATTGAATTATCTGTGCCATAATCTATTCAAACATTTGACATTTACATTAATTGCAGATAATGAAGAAAATATTTTTGTTGTTCGTTGGGTGAGACTAAATGGGCTGGAAATTCAAATGAATAAAACATCATTACAGCATACACTGTACACCTGTTCACAGCTCGACTGACAGCTTGATATTTTTATTAGGTACACAAATGACAATGCAAGAACAAATGACCGCTTTCACACTCACAGGACAAACGTAAGCAACCAGAGCTCAGTATGAAGGGTCACTTAAACAACAGAGCTATGACCAGTGCTTCACTAGCACCAAAATGCCTCCACTTAATCATGACTTCTAATTTCATAAATTATTTACAGTTTAGTAGGTGCAAAACTGGTGGAAAATGCCTTTGCTGGCTGCTTGATTGACAGTATAATTATACTGTGTTTTTGTTTTTAGCACTGTTAAGCAGAATCATAATGCCATAAAAACAAAATATGAATGTTATGAGCTTTTAACTTTGACAAGGTCATTCAGAAGCCTACCAAAGAGGTGTCATGAAAAGCCAAAGTCGTCATTAGCTGCGTCCTGTAAATACAGCTGTACCTCCAGCTGTATTTCAGTAAAACTAAATGCCCACTTCCATTTCAATTTTAAACTTCTCTACAAAAGAAATCATAAAAATAATCCAGATATTTTCCCATTATAATTTTAGAGAAGTGCCTAGAACCACTAATCACAAGTTTCATTCTCCTCTGTGCAAGGCTCAGTATTTAGTTAATGCCTTGCAGAAATTTGTACAGACTTTCAGATGTAATAAAGCATAGCTAAATAGAAATGAGACACCCTATGGAATTTACTTTTTAAATATATATTCAATCTGTGGTTCAAGAAGACTCATTATTATGGGCTTCTTGGAGGGATATGAGTACTCAGATCTTCCAAAAAATAAGAGGATAAAGAGCATTGTAATTTCTTTGATTTATTCTAAGTATAAGAAAATGTAATTTCAAAGTACAAAAGTACTGCAGCCTATGGAATTGAAAGATTGTGTTTAAATTACATAGAAAGTTCATGTTTGTCTAGTTAAGATATGCAGGACCTCCCATGAAGAAATAATATTCCAATTTGCAAGGAAAATCCCTCATCCTGTAAAGTGTGAGTACTGAGCTGGCCAGATTTCCCCTGTCCACCTTGATCTTCAGCTGACAGAAGAAATCTCACAGATTGTTTTAGGTTCCCCTGTCATTCTAATGCTAAGAATCATCCATATGAAAACTCAAACTTGCTTTTGCCTACAGTTCCTAGAGCTTGCACCTAGTTCTTGTGTTGTTCCAAAGCCTGTCTTTTGTGCTTGCTGGTCCCGTGCTGATGTTTTCATGCTGTTTTCCTTATAGACTTGCACTTGCAAATCCCAGTATTGCTGAAGATGTTATTCTATCCTGTTTTATTGTTCTTGTAGGAAGCAGCAACCATGCTGTGAGAATAACCCCTTCTCTCTTTTTCTTACACATAACTTTATATGTTTCAGTTAGTATTAGAGAACACCCACAACTTGATGAATAACTATATTCCACCTGGTGAGTACTATCCAATAATATATATGCATGGAATCTTGAAGAACAGTCAGCAAACTACATGCCTGATTAAGCAACACTAATAGCATCATAATAGGTACAACACAAAGTTGGGCAGGTCTTGGTTAAAATTATATAGTAACAGGAAAAAAGCACAGTGGAAATCATTGCCAACCACACTGCCATATCACCATCACACCTGGACAAGGTCCTCATCTTGAGGTGCCCCTCTTTCTCTTCTCAGCTAGTCACTGGGGAGTTTTCCCCTCCTTCCACTCTTGCCCTCAACTCACGTTTGTTTTCTTTCTTCCAAAATTAAGTTTCACTGGTGAAGAATGCCATCAGGAACAGAAATCTTTTAGTCTAGTCTTTCTCAAAACTGTACAGGAACATAATTACAGGATAAATCAATTTGTTTAAATTTCCTGAAAATGTTATTCTTTCTACAAGACACAAGCACAGAATTTCTCACTGTAACACAGCATTCTCTTTGCTTTCTACTCATAACAGGCATATTTTTAGACTTCAGATTATTTTTAAACTTTTCTTACTTTTCAATTTTCAGCTTTTTTTTTTTTTTTTTTGAAGAAGAAGAAGATATGAAGGCTGAAAACAAGACAAGGCAGCAATATTTGCAGTGTAATTCTAAAGATTTTTTCATACCTCTATCCTTACATGCTGTTACTGACATTTCTGCTTGTGCAACACTCAGAGTTCAGGCTCATTCTTACACCCATTACTATGATATGTTTAAATTCTGTATGTATGCATATTTGAGCATCTGTGTTCTACAGACCCACAAACAGCATCAACAAATACTGGAATTCAGTATTCTAGTAATTCCTTTGCTATCTTATGTTCTCTCCATGTATTTTTATTCAACCAATTCCATTATATATTCCCTTATTAAGCAAAGGCGACCAACATTCTTTTTATTCCCAGAGAGAACTATCATACATTTAGCTGGGTTAAATAAGTCACATTGCAAAGTTGTGTCCATGTCCTTATTCACCCCTTTTGCTATCCACTTCTGTCAAATGCAACTGTGATTAGCAATTAAAAGACTCAGAGAATTGGTAAAGATATTGAATTCCTAACTGGAGCAAACCTTGCCGGAATTAATATCCCCTGAGGTCTGAATGACTCCGAACTGTACACCAGTGGTGTATGTATACTACACTTGGAGCCAATGAATCTTTTAAGAAACAGGCTTAACTTAATTTTTTTTTTAAGAAGTGAATAGATTCCAGTGTTATTCCTATGAAGATAGAATTCCAATAACAGTCAAGATGTTACAAAAGCACAAACAATGACAAGATCTCTGTATACAGTACAGGCTGCAGCTATTGGGTGACCAATAATTTTCTTTGCTTAATAAATATAGCAGCTTCTACTCACTCTGGAGAGTGAGCAGGAGAAGACACCAGCAAAGTCAATATGTTATTGTCCTTTTTGCATACATCTGGATCTATGCCTGCAACCACAACTACTGAGTAAACTGAATAAAACCAAATACACCGCCTGGAGTTCTACTGTTCTAATGTGTGACCAGACGAGTAGGAAACATAGAAAGATACAATACCAAACAGCATGGAGCAACTAGAGCCACTACTTATTTGTCCATGAATGCTCTCACCCAGTTTTTTCTTTGTTAAGAAAAATTCTCATTCCGTATCTCCGTTGACACCTTCCAAGTTACACTGAAGCTCAGTATCTGTTCTGCAGTTGTTAAGTTTCTCTCTCTTTTTTTTTTTTTGTTTATCCTTCCCTTCTTTTATTCCTTTATAATCATACTCACACAAACTGAAAATTAAACATTACTCATAAATACCCTTCAAAAGTACAGCATGTCCTAAGTGCCATTGAGAAGAGAAACAAATAGAATCTACCATGAAGATAACTTATTCCCCATTATGTCCAAACAGGTAAAGAAAAAGAATCATTCCTATCCAGTCCTTCTCACCAACTTATGCCCTATTTTGTCTCTTAGTAACACTGCAGGTAAAGTACATGAAGGAATGAATATACAAAGTGGTATCAGTAGGACTCAACTATCAATTTGGGCTTCCCTGTTGTCTTGTTATAGACAAAGAACTGTCTATAACAGGCTTGAATGAATAATGGCTCAACAGTGCTTCTCTTTAATCATTTATTATAACGTAAGCCGTTTTAGAAAACGACCTCTTCTATTAGCAGATACCCTGAAAATCATTATTTCAACTCTGCTGTGACAGGAGATCCCAGATTTCAGCCTTATATTGTAGTTCTTTAAGGGCAGATATGACAGTTCACAAGGAGGCTTCCAACAACTGCTTGGATTCACCAGCTTGACAGTTCTGCAGAGAAGCCAATTCCAGCAGTTAGCACAAAAGAAATATTGGAGATTGCAGATGTGCTATGCAGATGCATGAAATATTTTCAAGTAGAAACATTTTTTTTTTTTGAAATAATTATGTTAGATTAAGAAAGAATAACATCTAATATAGACAGAAATGTTCTGAGGTTAAAAGATATATTGAAGATAAATGTGTATAACTAATGTTTTAAACAGCAGACATACTTTAATAACTGATAATACCCATAAAGAGGAAAAATACACGTAATGTTTGCTTCTGTTATTGATTTCATTTATTTACTTATTAAGAAAGACTAGATAAAAAGTAACTGTTAAACACTGTCTTAAATTCCCAGGAGCACATCAAACTCAGGCTATTCCTGCTGCTTTGGAAAGGATACATTTTCCTTCATTAAAATACACCCTACGAAGACTAACTTAGTACAACAACTAAGGGACAAGACTCCTCCCAGCACACTGCAATCTTTAGAAGTCTGTTAAGCTAATGTCAGAAAAGCAAAACTGGAATGATACTTATCTTGAGCTTTGCCTAGAAAGCAAGCAGCATACACTTCTTTAGCATTCTTGGCATGGTTTTATGGTTTTAGTAGGACATGGACCAGATGTGGTTAAGTATAAGGAAAGCTTTTGTTTACCAGTGTTTTCAGACACGTTACTGAAGAGCATGAGGTCTACAGGAGTTATAAAACAAAGATTCTTAAGATTCTGTTTGTGGTACATAGACCACAAACCAGGCTTCACGCCACCTATGAAATAAGAAACTAGGGTGTACGGAGAGCTCTCAAATTGCCTTCACATACACCTGTCAGCTATGCATCAGTTCCTACTGGTATGAGTAACAATTCAAATGCTATTACTTGCCAAAACCAGGCAAGCATATAACCACAGTTCATTTCTTGGAAATATTAATCCTGGTAATATAAATAAATAGAATTAAAATGGTGAACTGATAATTTCATAAATCAATATATCCTCATCAAACTCTTACTCTGTCTCCCTACTAACACTGATGGGATAACAGATAGTAGTACCATGACTATTTTTCTTGAGCAATTGCACCACACTACATAAGCTACTCTACCAATACACACATTAAAACTCAAACAAAATACTCTGAAGTTGAAAGGACATTTATCAAATGGCTTCAGCCTATGCAACAGAATTCAAAAATCAACACAAGACAAACTTCACATTAAGATAAAGAAATATTATTCGTTGGTATAGAAATAATCCCTTATCTATCATTGCTATTGTGACTATTAGACACTTAATCTGTTTTATATACTACTTAGATTTGAAAAAATAAATTTGGATTAAATTTTCAGAAGCATATTTCTGGCTGCCTTTATGCAGGCCATAATACACTGATACACGTTCTAGGCAGAATAGAGAGGGGAAGCAAAAAAAAAATTAGTTTCTCATTTTTTATTTTCTCATTTGAATTTTTTTCATGCAGGAATCTGAACTTCGTGTGCAAGACATAAGTGAATGTATGGGTGCAGAAAAAACAACTAGCTTTTACATTTGACATATTCTGTAGAAAATAAAAAGCCCTACCAATTCAGCATGCCTGATGCCTGAACGCAATGTCTTGAATCTTGACTAAACTGAGAAGCAGGCCTCATTTTCCCTTCAGTTAAAGTTGCTTTCACCTCAGAGAAAAGGAAATGTGTATCACAATAGAACTGAAGGTCAGGAGGTTATTCAGCTTGCTGTGGGAAGTAGTGTTGGTCTAAATCTAAACTGTCTGATCAGCACTATTCACACAACAGGAGCAAGTAGAAGGGAGGTTGCAGAAAGCTAGCATCAGGTTACATCTAGCTCAGTCTTTGAAATAATTTTCCTACTACACTTTTAAAATGCTAATAAATTCAAGAGACAAGGAAAAAATAGAGAAAAAGGATGTTTAGATTGCATCTTCACGAGGACATCACCTCATTTCAAATAATTATCTAATAATAACCTAATTGAAAATGACTTCCTAAGGCATTCAGATCTTCTAAGATAATTCAACACCTTAGTCCACAGTCAGTTTAACCTAGAAAGAACTATTAGTGAGAAGAGTGTCTCTGCTCTGCACTTTGTCTAAAGTTCTCAGCTTTTTATTTGTGGAGAAGTGCTCCCCCAATTCCATGGTAAGGTAAAAAATACATTTGGCTGAAAATCACAGCAGTTGAAAACAGTTACATTTCAACTTGGTTAGTTGACAGATGAGGGCTTTCCTGTGGCTACATGTGAGCTTCAGTAGTACAAACACAGGATGGGAGCAATATCTAGTGACACATGGGACTGCAGTGGCTTTTGCTGCGTTGAACTGATGAGGGAATTACAGCGTAAAGTTCATAGACTCATATCTTTCATCAAGACAGAACATAGGCTAGAAACTAAGCACCTTTTCATTAGTCTGGAGTGAATATATCCAGGGAAGGACAACGGAATTACCCTTCTAGTTTCTATCACACTCACCAAGTACAAACCTCCTCATTTGCTCCTCACAAGCATGAGTGCATTAAGAGCAATCTTTACTACTCTAAACTTATTTAATTGAAAGTGAAAGACCCTGGTGGCAGGCAGCCTGCCATGAGAGACAGTAAAATACTCTGGGGTATGGGTGAAATTCAACAGCTCAAACAAGTCACACTGTATCCTATGGTAACTGACTAAGTAAGAAAGTGGGTTTTTAAGCACCCATGCCATCAGATGTTCTCCTGAAGTTCTGTGTCTGAGGTAAAACATTATAATTTACATACACAGTATCAGAAGGATTCAGAAATACACGTTTTCAGTATTTTACAGCCCAATAGCAGAACAATTTTGAATGAACCACAGTTTAAGATGATGAAGAAGGGAAAAGGTCAATAAACAGAATTAAAATCCCCTAATTTGATGCATTTGCTGACAACAAACACAGATTGGGCAAACTACCAGGCAACTCTAACAGAACTAGCAAGGTTAATGGAGCTGCTGCTATAGCATATTGTAGATCTAGTAGTGTCAGTGGCGATAGCGGTAATGCTGTAAACACAGTTTGTTTTCCATCTGGTGCGTAGTATATGCCCTTGATAAAAGGGTGCTCCATTATGTAGTTTTAATCTTAAGTTTATTTACTCCTAAAAATGTGTAATGATTTTAATAGCCATATAGAGTGACAGAACTTCTGCTTCTAAAACATTCTTATAAAACATTTCCCTAGAGAAGTCAATGTGAATGTTGCCCATGTTTGGGATGGAAAATAATACTTCACATTTATATCTCTTCTGCACCCTTTACAAATTAATAACAAAACTGTGAAGCTACAAATGAAACTGTAAATGATCTATGTTACTAGGTAGATGGAATAAACAGATATTCCCCTTCATTGCAATAGACTTTGGACAAGGCTTTGAGAAAGCACTGATAAAAAAAAAATCAAGTAACTTTCAGGAGCAATTTGTGCTGTCATGTAGGAGCTGCAGAGTTTCTCATTCAATTTCATCCTGCACACATACAGACACACACTGCAGAGCATGTGGTTTTAATTCTCTTAATCGGTGTTTTTAACCAATACTCTGTTGAAGCCTTGATCTGAAATATAATCACTCTTTTCATGAAAATATTTACAAGAGAAAATGTGGAACCTTGAAGATTCATGTTTGAATCGTGCATGGTATCTATGGTTACAATGTATTATGGATGGTAAAGAACGGTAACAGAGTGCATGAAGCAGAAAGAACTGCAACCAGAGAGAATGTAAGAGAGCGTAAAGGAGATGATATATAGCCTAGAAAACTGATGTGTATATTGGAGAATGCTGGTTAGAGTGAACAAAGGAAAAAACTGCATGCAGATAGTCATAAGCTAGCATTCTAAACACAAAATAGAACTGCAGGAATTGCAGAATGGTTACACGGACAGGCCTTTCCCAAAGGTGATGAGATATGAGATATTTCAGAAGGCGAAGCAAGGTTCCCTCTGACCCTTTTGTGGTGTCATACCACGTATCTCTGCAGTTACGTATGTCTTCTTTCTTTGCTTCAGATATTTGCACAACTCTTGGCTTAGATGCTACTGGAGAGGAACTGCTCTTCTCGTCACCAAGATACTATCTTATGGAGTTAGCCATCTGCTATAAATCTTGCTAAATGCAGAACAGCAATGGTTAACCAAAATGCCTGAAATTTCCTCTAGAAGCATTCTGAATGGGAATGAAGGGACAACTTGAAGACTACACTCTACTGGAAGTATTCAGTAGACAACCACACACAGATATCCTTTAAGTCACCAAGCTTTAAGTATTACGGTGGTTTTAACTTTTTGCAGCTTCCACCTCGTTCTGCTGACAATCATTTTGAATAAACTGTATGAAATGACAGTTCACTGGCATCTACACTTCACAGATAACCTGTAGGTGGGTGAGTGAATACCTCGCTATAAGTACAACAAAACTGCGATTGTTAACAGGCTGGAGATAGGGACTTTTCATAAGAAACTACTTTAAGTTTTTATATGTGAAGTCTGTATAATTCTATAGGATACTTAGGTGTTGCAGTCCAGTGAAGTTGCAGGAGTTGTACAGCATATTTTGTTTCCACTATTAATAATTACAATGAAAAGATGTGCTGACTATAACCAACAACTTTGTTAGTCAGTCTAGGGCCTGGAATGGGCAAAGAGGAGATAGCCACAGACATGCTGATGCTAATGCTGCACCAGTTCTGCTCCAATCCTCAAACACCTTTACAAAGATAGCGTCGATCTGATTTCCTCTGTTGGTTCCCTCTAATTTCAAATGCAAGTTAAAATATGTGCTAGCTATTTTGTTCAGTACCACTAGAGAAATGCTACAGAGACAAGGAACTTAAAAGAGATCATGAGATAAGAGTTATGAAATGGAAACAGGCATGAGAAATAGGATAAAGGAGGAGTTTCTTCAATTACAGCTTCCACTTTGCTTGAGAGAAGGTGATCCTTGGCAAGCACAAGATGTTTAGTAGGATCTTTTTTCTGATTAAACTAGGGTTTAAAAGGCAAAGGTATTCACAGAGAGTCTTGTATTTTATGGTTTTCTTTGAATCTGAAAAAAATATTTCTTAAACTTGAAAACACAAAAAAATTACTTCTTACAGACGTTAATAAATCTACATAGATACTAATGTATTTGCTGGTGATGTAGGATCCAGATCTAATTTTCATAGTTTATATTATCAATTTTCTTCTATCCATTCTCAGTCACTGACAAATTAATATAAAAAAGGTAAAAGTACATTAACAGCACAAAGATTACCTCCAACCAACATGAACTACTAGCTGTGATTTACATTACCTCAAACACTATACCACAGAATCATATTGCACTAGAGAGCTGCCATTCTAAAATAATCACAACACAAATCCAATCTCCTCTTACCAGGGTCACTGAGAAATAAACAAGGTGGTGGTTTTTTTTTTTTTTTTTTTTTTTTTTGTTTGTTTGTTTAATATTCATTTCTACAGAATAATTATTTTCTGAAACAGAAATCTAGTGACAACTTTCTTGTTTTCAGAAAAACTTAATCAGAATTTCTTCACCCTTCAAATATTGTGTTATGCATCTGTGGAAAATTTTGAATTTTACCAATTCTACACCTTACTCTTCCCTCCTCCCACACTCAGTGAAACAGAGCTGAAAGAAAAACAAGTTTCAGAAAGCAAAAAACATCTTAGAATTACAGAATTGTTTGAGTTAGAAAGGATACTTAAAGGTCATCTAGTCCAACTGTCCCGCAACAAACACAGATAGGTAGAATTATAGACTAATAGAATCACCAAGGTTGGAAAAGACCTCTAGTCCAACTGTCTACACAGCACCAATATTTCCCCATTAAACAACTCCCTTAGTAAAATATCTAAGCATTTCTTGAAAACCTCCAGGGACAGTGACTTCACCATCTCTGTGGACAGCCAGTTCCAGCACATGATCACTCTATGAGAGATTTTTTTTTTCCCTCGTATCCAGTCCAAGCCTCCCTTGGCACAACTTGACACCACTCCCTCTAGTCCCATTGCTAGTTATGGAGAAGAAGAGGCTAACTCCCACCTCATTACAGCCTTGTTTCAGGTAGTTATAGACAGTGATAATGTCTCCCTTAAGCATCCCCTTCTCCAGATTATGGTACTCAGAGCTGCCACTAGCCTAACTTTGAATGTCTCCAAGGACCGGGCAGTGACCACCCCTCCAGGCAACTTGTGCCAGTGCCTCACCACCCCCCCTATTGTAGAAAACATCTTCCTTATATCCAATCTAAATCTCTCCTCTTTCAGTTTGAAACCATTTTCCCTTGTACTACCACAGCAGATTCTGATAAAGACTCTGTCCCATTATTATTTAGATTATGTACATATTGAAGGGCCTCAAATGAGGTCTCCCTGGAGCCTTTTCTTTCACAGGCTGAATAGCCCCAGCTCCCCCACCCTGTCCTCATAGGAGAGGTGTTCCACCCTCAGATCATTTTTGTGGCCCTCCTCTGGACACACTCCAAAAGGTCCATGTCTCTTCTGTGCTAAGGACTCTACATCTGGACACAGTACACAAGGAGGTCCAACAGTGCAGAGCAGAGGGGCAGATTCACCTCCCTCAACCTGCTGATCACGCTTCTTTTGATGCAGACCAGGATATGGTTGGCTTTCTGGGCTGTGAGGGCGCATTACTGTCTCAAGTTCAACCTGCCATCCACCAGTACACCCAGGTCCTTTTCAGCAAGGTTATCCTTACAGGATATCCTCTGGATATGATCTTGCAACCAATTCCTCATCCACTTAACAGTCCACCTGTCAAATCTGTATCTTTCTAATTTGGAGAGGATGTTACATGGACTGTCAAACACCTTACTGAAGTCCAGATAAGTGATATCTTTCCTTGTCTCTTTCCTTATCCACTGATGCAACAAGGATGGTCAGGAAAGATCTGCCCTTGATAAAGCCACAGTGATTATCCCATATCACCTCCCTCTCTTCCATGTGCTTTAGCACAGGTTCCAGGAGGATCTGCCTCTACTACCAGATTATATTACCAGCCTCTGTTTCCCACTGGAGAGGGTGGAAAACTGCAGTGTGAAATGACGTATATAAATAAGCAAGCACAGTTGGAAAGAAAGGGAGAGGTAAGAAGGAGTTTAGCTAAAGATTACATTTTCTAGTATTTAATTACCATTTAAATGATTTTTTTTTTTGATGCTCCATTTCCACTGTTAAACCTATTGTAAAAAGTTTCCTCCTGCTAAGTAGATAGAGTAAAAAAAAAGAATTTCTTGACAATTCTAACTTGAAGTTACTGACAACAGCCCTCTTGAGTTCTACAAAAAGTTTTTATAGTATTAGATTATCACAAAATAATAGCGATGTGAGTACGGTGTTCAAATAACAGTATGTCATCTCAGACAGCTATCAGAGATACGAAGACATATTAAGGTTACATACGCACAAAATACTTACATCCCACTGTTGTTATTATTTAGTGGTTACACTAAAAGTGCCAAAAGCCACTGGCAATGATTAGGAGTATATGGGCACTGGAGCTATCTAAGGAACTAAGACAAATAAACTTATTGTAATAGGTTACCGTTCATATACACAAGTATGCATTAGCTTTTGACCTGATGACCATGTAGTTTAAAATAGTTAAGACAGAGAAAACATAAAGGAGATGTATTACTATTACATAGAAAAATGAAGCTTACCCACTTACAGGATCCTGACAAGCCCAGAAGACAAACCCAAAGTGTTTGAATTCATTTGTCCTTTCACTTGTCACGTAAAGGCTGCTCAGGGTGGTAATGCAGTCCCCATTCCCGGAGGTACAGACAAGACGGGAGAATGCGGTGCTTAGGGACAAGGCTCAGCAACAGGACTCAGTAGGTCAGACTGATGGTTGGATTTAGTCATCTTAAAGTTTTTTTCCAACCGAAATGATACTATGGTAGAGGTACAACAGGTTGAGATTTGCCTGGGATCCTAAATCTCCATCGTCAAGTCTTATTAGTAGGAAATACAGTTAAGGTTTGACATCTGCAAACAATGAGCTACTGGATCCTTTGGCTGGCAAGTATGTGTTCTGTGCCAGAACAACATTCATAATCACAGCCAATAAATTTAAAATGACAAGCATCCTTAAATAATGTTCTCTACATTAATTAAGTTTCACCCTATGGTTTGGGGAAAAAAAATAAAAAATCAATAGCATCACATCTTTATCCTTGTTGATCCCATCATAAGCTGAGGTGGCATAGACTGTTATAACCAACTCTAAGTGCCTCTTTCCTCAAGGGCTGTACTTCATAATGTAATTTTGTGTCTAGCACTGATCTACACACCCACACACAAAAACACAACAAAAATCCTCATGTCTGCATGAAAGAATTTCTTGATTAACTACTTAGAATATCAAATAAAGTACTACAAATAACAAATTCTACACAATTTTTCATTCAGATTGTACATATAATGGATTCAAAATTAAAAATTAAAAAAAAAAAAAAAATCTCACTACTTACCAGTCGTCTCTTCTTTTCTCTTCAAGACTGGTGACTATTCACACAATAATTCTAAAAAAAAAGGAAAAAAAGGATAAAGCAAGAATGCTTATTTCATCTGTCAAAGTCAAGTATACGTTGCTTTTAATAACTCAAATTCAGCGTATTTTATAAGCATTTAAGAATGGTGTAGGAAAAATACATGTTTAATAGTGTTCTACAACTTACTGTAGGTTTCCCATAACTAAAATCACTGTGATGGATTTGAATATGCCTAGATAATTCAAGGTATTCATATTTATAAAGTATTTAATAAATAAAACTGTTTTTTTATTATGATCTCAATGCAAGTATGCATCACAAATTACAACCATCCATAGTTTAGCGTTTCTAAAATTACTGGTATTGGAAATAAGAGTTCAGAGAACTAAAACACCACCACCACCACAGAGGACCAGGACTGCATATAGTCCGAACAGCCTCACTGCAGTCATGTTTCTCTGGTGCTTGCTTTCTTCACAAACATAGACAATGCAGCTCTTGCCTATGACAGTTACATACAAAAGAAGTTAATTTGAAGATTAAGTTACAAAACTTCAGAGTACATCCTTAAGACCAAAAATAAATTAAAAAGAAAACCCACCTTGGGAAATCCTAAATACTTTTTCACATTTTGTGACAAAATGTAATATATATACACACAAATACGTGCATACACTGTCCTTCTGTGTCTCCTTTAAAGTTGGTTGTTTTTTGTTTTTTTTTTGTTTTGTTTTCTTTCATTATACAATTTAATTACAGAACTACGAAGATAATTCATTAACAAAAGCTTCACGCACAGCTTAATTTAACTTCAACTTAGGTTGCACTGAGACCTATCCTAGCTATCATGAGGGCTCAAGGGAAAGTTTTGATATGTTTTTTTTTGCTTCAACACTGTTTCAAACGGAAAGCCAACAGGAGCTGCTCTCAGTGCCATGAGGCTAGCAAAGCTACTTTTATTTCCAAAGAAAAGGTAAAATAGAAACAACAAAGCACAGCATTTAAAGAGTAAGGTGAATTGGTATACAATGCTCTGTACTGTGGCAATTAAGAGATTTATTTACAGAAGCCTGTTACCAAAGTAGTGCCAACACTGTTTATTAATTAAAGGTGGTTTTTCATCCTTAGCTCCTTTGTGAAGAAAGTGAGAATTAGCCTCCTGTTTCTGGGGAATTACAGTTTTCTAATCATTATAAAAATGAGGGTGACTACTTCTGCCACCTACGTGCCCTGCTAACATTCTGCCTCTCACATACACCAAGAATTCTGACAGCTCTTTTAGACTGTCTATACATTACTTTAAATATTTCCGTGTGAATTTTGAATTATTTTGTACATCAACGAAGTCTGTGCTGGTGTTCTTTTAAAGCAACTCTGCTCTTTGCTTTCAAAAGAACATGTTGTTTCATTCCCCTAAAGAAGCTCAGAACATCAAGGAAAATAACATCAAGTGATAGTGGGTTCAAACGTATTTCTAATCTTTACAACCCTTCAGTACTTACATTAAAAAAAGTGAGGCATAATTTATTTCTGATGAAACAGAGTTGCTCAGCTTTCTGCTAATAGGATCCTCAGGGCAAAAGGGGTAGGGAAAGCACTGATAAAGGAAGAGAACTTCATTTTACTGTTTTTCACTAGTCTGGAAACAATAAATTAATAATAGTGTTTACTCTGATTATCGTTGATTTAGGATAAATTGTTCTCATTTAGCAAATGGGGGAATGAAATTCAATGCCCAAGGGACTGAAAAAATAAATCTATGCCAAAGGCTACAATTGAAGATACATTTACAGACCCATCCTGAATTTCTGGATTAGTTCCAATCACTGCTGATAGTAGGGAGGCTGATATGCTAGCACCATTTACTAGTTTAATGATGCAAGCAGGCGCTCCTTTTCCCCTCCCCTCTCTTTGCTTCACCTTCTGCTCTCCTCATGTCCATCATTAGATATTTTTTATTATTATATTTTTAATCCTCAAAGGGTCACTAACATTCAAGTTCCTCTTCTCTCTTTTGGGAAAAAGAGCAGTACTTTCTCAGCAGTACTGCTCACCTGAAATGCTTCCTCAACCAGTCAATTCTTACTCAACTAATTCCACATAAATTGTAACAGAGAACCTGAAAATGGCATACTGTATCTATATAGGAAAAAAAAAAAAAAAAAAACCTCACCAAAAAATTAACAGTACTTCTTAGAGAAAGCATCACGAAAACAACAGCAACACCATTACTCAGCCAAGAGGAAAGCCTAGACTAAGTATACTATTATAAGTGTTTTCATTTAAGTGCTGCATTATCACATTTCCCATGCTTGAAAATAATGAAAGAGGATACATAACATGGTATTGAAGTTGATGGCAAATGGCAAAAGCTTCAGGCTAGCATTGCAATCCCTCATATGGAAGTATCACCATTTATTACCACTCATTCAATTTTAATTTTACAGAGCATCTTTAAAAGGTCATTTTAAAAATGGAGTATTGTATCCAATATTACTGACTAGTTAACCACCTTCAAAGCAAAAAATCTATAAAGACTTGCATTCAAAATTATTATAACATACATTTGACTTAGCTTTTAAAAAAGTAGTTTATTATTTTCCCATTTCACTGACAGAGCCATTTCTTTTTTCTGTTAGTAAACACCTTGATCTTTAAAACCACAATGTGTTACAGCGATGGTGTTTGACAATGTATTCACTACTTCACGCTGCATTTACCGTACTATCAGCTGTCATGTACTTTAATGCTTTAGTCTCTATTTTCTTAAGTACTACATTTGTCATTAGAACACAGAGTATAGAAGCGATGAAATACTCCAGAAAAAAAGTCAAGCTAAAGCCTAGTTTAGAAAAGAAAAAAATAAATAAACTGATATCAAAGTTAGCATTCAGAGTGCCCAGTAGTCTTATTCAATTAGCTTATTAATTAGCTGATTCTTAACATAAATAAGGTCTTATGCAGCCAGCCAAGCTAGGGGAGTGATTCTCCCTCTGCAGCACTGGTGAGGCTGCACCTCACGTGCAGCTCTGGGCCCCTCACCACAACAAGGACGTTGTGTTGCCAGAATGTGTTCACAGAAGAGCAACAAGGCTGGTGAAGGGACTAAACAATGAGACAAGAGGAGTGGCTGCAGGAACTGGGGCCGTTAAGTGTAGAGAAGAGGCTGATGGGAGACCTCACTGCTCTCTGTAACTGCCTGACCAGGAGGTTGCAGCAGGTATGGTGCTGGTCTACTTTCTCAGGTAACAAGTGACAGGACACAACACAGTATCCCTGTGTGATGCCAGGGGAGGTTTAGATCGGATATCAGAAGGAATTTCTTCNCCTCACTGCTCTCTGTAACTGCCTGACCAGGAGGTTGCAGCAGGTATGGTGCTGGTCTACTTTCTCAGGTAACAAGTGACAGGACACAACACAGTATCCCTGTGTGATGCCAGGGGAGGTTTAGATCGGATATCAGAAGGAATTTCTTCACAGAAAAGGTGGCAGGCATTAGGACAGGCAGCCAGGGAAGGTGGTATGGTCCACAACCCCAC
>PPHD01008718.1:5785-21450 GCA_002909625.1 Bambusicola thoracicus | reverse complement strand
ACTGGAACAGGATGCCCAGTGATGTGGTGGATGCTCCATCCCTGGAGACTTTCAAGGTGAGGCTGGATCAGGCTCCGGGTGACATGATTTAGCTGTGGTGTCCCTGTTCATCGCAGGGGAGTTGGACTAGGTAGCCTTCAGAAGTCCCTTCCAACTCTAAGGATTCTATGGTTCTATGATTCTGTGATTCTTGACCAACAAATATTTGCTCAAGCCATGAACTGTGGATCATAGCAGGTCCTGATTTCTTAGTTTCTGGAAATGTTAAAGAATTATATCAAAAACAGACAAATCTGTACATCATTCTCACGTCCTTCTCAGCTGAGGTAAGGAGCAGAAGAAAGGCACACTTACATACCCTGTACTTTAACTATACAACTTGAATCATCCACCTCTATTTTAGATATAATAAAACAGAGTTTTATGTATGTTAAATTTAACTTAGAGATGTAAAGAAATAACACTTTAGGAATTAATAAAAGAGGACAGAAGATAAAACTTTTGCTGTACTGTACATCTGTCGGTTGTACACCTGATGTTTTGCTACAATTTCTTGGCTCTCAGCACAGCTCTCCAGAGTATCCCAAGTGTGATGCTTGATACTTGGCCAGTAAGATTGAAATGATTCTAAAGTAACTACATGCATATACAAATTTACAGCTTTATCAAGTTGTGAATACAATTCTCATTTATGCTTAAACAGGTTTAGCCTGCTATAGAACATAGAGAGTGATAGAGCATTTGATTACCCATGGCGCTTTTCTACACTGCCACAGTTTGTAAAGTGATAATGTAAATGAATATCCCATGTATTGGGCATATTTGCTGAAACTGACCTTATGCATTAAGTTTTACAGTAGCAGAAGTTTCAAAACATCACTGTTTCTTAAAGCTCAAGAGAGTAGTTGGGCATTTCTTTATCTCCCTTTGGTATATTCAGTATCCTTTATTGTCCTTGGGAACTATGCATAGCTACAAATGGAAAGATTGATAAGCACAAATATTAGAAACATATTATCTTGAAGTTTTGCATATGCCTTGGAAATTTATAGCCTACTGCATATGTGAAAAAATGGATTTGCTTTTAGATAGCTTATCAGTGAGAATAAAGCAGCCCATAGACAAAGAGTGGAGTTTTATAGTTTTCAAGAATTCTAGCTCATTGAAAGTGCTGTAAGACAATCTCTGAATTTTTAAAAATACCACCTGCTAGGAAGCAGACAAGCTAAAGTGTACAGATAAAAGCATCCTATAGCCACATATGGTAATAGTATGAGTAAAGAAGCACAAGCATACCATTACTGGAATAGAAATATATAACATTGATAAATGATGTGTAGATTGCTAATCTATAGCAAAATTATTCTACCAGTTACCAATCTTCAGAGCTGGAAAAAATAAATCACTCTTCTGAATTATATTAAATATGTGCAATCCTTATTGATGTTTAATCAAAATTTGCTAGAAAATAGTTAGTGTAACAAACTTTCTGTTTGAGAACATTGGGAGTCTATATCAACTGAGCTAGAGTCAGCAAAAGACTGTGCCTCACTACTTGTTTAGAGAGCAGTACCAAAGCAGATATTGCACTGGTTTCAGATTATGCAAGCACATGCTTTATGATAAGCATAGTTCAGAATCGACAAGAGCAGCATATTTTCTCTAAAAAATAAATTAATTATCTGAAATCTATTAAGTGATTTGACTGCATTGTAAGCAATTTCCTGCTCTGCACAGAGTTTAATGAAATTTAACATGGTACTTGCATAAAATTAAAGAAATGGAAATTTCATTGATCATATTACACTGCATAATAACTAATTTGTAATAACAAGAAGTTTAGTTTGCAAGTTCTGCAGAGATACAGTCTTGTGAGAACCTGATGACACTGTGTAATCCTGTTAATGTCAGAAAATATGAGAGTTCATTCTGGTGTGCATACTTGTGAAGTAGGGTTCCCTGTTATATATACCTCAAATACATGGAGCCAAAATTAGCTGTCCATAAAACAGCTATGGAAAAAGCCTCTTTGCTTAGACTTGTACAATTTCAAAGCTAAATTTACAAATACATCATTTTCTGGAAGAGAATGTATAATCCCTCTGATCCCTCTGTTTCTAATGCTCCATTAATACTAAAGATAATAATTACCAAGACCTAGAGACAGCTTCTGTTTGTTATTGCATATTAGGGAAATATCTTGATTATTTTTTCAATAATAGGCAATATAAAAAAGGCACTTATGAAGACTCTTTTCAGGAAGATCCCCTTCTACATTTCACATGACCAAATTTCCTTGTACTAGGAAAAATTATATTTCAATTTTTTCATGAAGTATTACATGTATACTAACATCCAGTCTTCAAATAAATACATAAGGATTCTATAAAATACAGCATGCAAAATATATGCTTTAATGATCCCCCAAAATTAGTAAAGAGCTATTCATAGACATTTTCTATGTAGAAAGGCACAGATAAGTGGTGCAGAATGAATGGGAAGAGCCTATTCCACAGACAAGAAGCGGTATGCATGATTATTAATTGCATTAAAAGACAATTGAAATAAAACCGTAGATTGAGACTAAATGACATTAGGGGCCCTGATGGAGTAACAGTGAGTAGGGCTGCTTGATCCAGTGAGCGTATCAAGGCCAGACAGTGGCTAATGTGAAAGAATGGATGTAGAGCAGAGCCAGAAAGTGCTTTCATTAGCTCTTTGCCTGGGAAAAGTAAGGTTCTCAGCCATTTTTTTTATTGCTCTGCATCAGAACAGAGAGGATGTCCTGACACTAACACTACAATGAACCCAGCAATATATACAGGGTCATGTTCTGAGAAAGCTACTCTGCTTGTTCCAGTGATTCTCCAGAGTCTGGGAAGACTATGTAAACACTCTTCTTGCAGAGAATTTAAAGGAATATTGGATGAAACCCTGGTGATGATTTTGACATCTTCCCATTGCTCTGGATGCACAAATTGTCTCTAAAAGCAAGTACTTGACATTTTTTCTAATACTACAGAAAAGTCCAAGATGATTATGTATGGAAGAGATCCACACGCACACACACAAAACACAGAAAAATCTTAGTGTCTGTGATGGAGACAGAGGTATCTGCAGCACAGAAGTAGATGAGTATTTACTCCATTAAATAAAAATGACATATGGAAACATGGAAAGTTTATGTTAAAGAAAGCCTTGAAAATTAAAAACATGAACAAGAAAAAGAGAAATCAGTACAGGTTTCTAATATTGTTTATTAATTTTAGATATTTACTGAATATCAGATCCTGCAAACACTTCTGTCAGTAAATGTAATATTATTGCATTTCTCTGAGTTGGCTGAGACAGTTTTGCTGGGTACAGTTATTTTTGTGAATACATGTAATCTGGATGAGGACACAAAGTGTAATAAAATCATCAAGAAGACCATTGCTGACAGCAAAACTGCTATAGGCCAAGTGAATGAGAAAAATCTTTCATATGCAATAAGTAATATCACAAACACGAAGTGGAGCAGATTGAATTATCTGTAACACAGCTCTGTGGAGAATTAAAATTCTTTAGAGATAACTTTGAATGGTAGGATCCCTAAAAGATAAATTTCAACTTATAATACCAAATTTGATTAATGGAAAATGGCATTACAAGGTATCATATGATAGCATCTGATATTTTACAATAGGAAATGAATTAAATGATGATTAATTAATTATAAGTGTAACATGATAGTGATATCTGTAATCAAAAGTGATTACATTACAACAAGATCAAATAACATAGGGAAGATATGCATTTGAAGAAATACTGGTTAATATGTACCATTTGTTTTATCCGCTGAATATTGCATCATGTAGTGGCTGATAAAATATCATTTTTTAATGGAATAATGACATAAACATTAAATAAACATTTCAATTTTCCTCTTAACTACAGATTTCCTCAATTTTATTTTTATGTTAGGTTACATGTCTCTGCCCTTCTTCAGGCCAAAGAAATTTTAATTATCTTTAAACCGTCGCTCAGATTGCTTCTGTACAATTCCAGTGGAGAAAAAGACATTTTGGGGAAAACACATCTTTGCTAAAATTTAATATACACGGAATGCACGGAACAATAAGTATAACTCTACATTTTTGTTGTTGTTGTTTGTTTGTTTGTTTTTACACAGGAAAATATGTATATGGTTTTGAATTTTCTGGTTTTACAAAATATTTAATCAGTATTATTTTGGGGGTGTTGGATATCTTGCTCCTACCCAGGAGTGTAAAATTCCTTCAGTCAGAAATGCTGTAAAACGGTGTATCCCTCCTGATTTAAGTCACTTTCAGCACCTTGAAATCGTAGCTACTTTCTTGATTTATGCAGCACTGCCTAATAACTGTCTAGTGCCAGCCTTCCTCTAGGACTTCACCCAAGATGACATGCTTAAGCAGGTACTTTCAGCCAGTACAAAAATGCCAGGCCTGACTAAATCCTTACAAAAGTGCTTAAATTATCTCTCTCCCCCTATTTTTTCCATTCTTCAAAAGGTCCAGGTAATTACATACAAAAGACATTTGGAACCAATAAAGATTTGATCTCTTTAAGCAGTCTCAAATTGTGCCTCTCAAGAGAAACATCTAAAATCACTTTTGAAACAATTATGTCGAATATCTAATTAGAGCCCTAAGTTATCCGAGAGTAGTGAGCTTGATCTGTGTAATGTCAGACACGTGCCTTGACAGTTTGGTAATATTCAGTGGTAGTTTGAACTTCCAAACACATGCCTGTGAAAATAGCAGGGAAAATAAACTAAAAATCACAAAAAACTTTCTCGCTCTCTTTTTCTTTTTCCCTTTTGTATGCTGAGAGCCAACAGTTTTTTGCCAAGTTTATTTAGTAGATATTTTTAGTAAATTTTGTGAACCTGACACTTTCATGACAAAGTACAAACTTGTCAGAGAACGCAAGTGTGAAAATGTGAGAGAAACTGAAGAGTCAGGTGCTTCTCTATCCATGTTTCTGTTTAGAATTCACAACACGAAGTGGTTATTAAAAAAAAAAAAAAAAAAAAAAAAAAGGTAAAAATATGAAAAAGATCTCTTTCAATCTCCTGAAATAAATCCATCACTGCTTTTACTACAGGACTGCCATGGCACTGTTTTGTCCTAATGTCACTTCTAAGACCTGGAGGATCTGGGAACTGGCATGCCTGGAAGACAGTGCTCATGGAGAAATGACTTTGGTCTGTCGCATGAGGAAGTCTCCCTCCAAGATCAGATACAAGAAGAAAGGCTGAATGTCTACCAATTATCCATCTTGCTCTCCTGACTATGCCTCAAATATTTGCTCACTGCATATGGTTAGCATAAAGTTAGACAAAACTGGCATCTTACACACTCATTTTAATTCTATCTGTGACTTCTGTGAAGACTTATGTCAATTCTGCCAACTCAGTCTAATCAGGGTATTGCTAAACTGAAGTGTAGGAGATCTAATTTCTACTCTTCTCTCTGCTATGTGGTGGAAAGATTCCAAGTTTCAGAAACCAATACTGCAAACATGGAAGGCAGTGAAACTGATTTATTCTTCAGAGTGCTACAATTTCATCACTGAGAAGTGTCATAGGAAAGTTCTGTAATCAGAAGAATAGAGCGGGGTTTCCAATGGCTATCTGCATTGGAGTGAGGTTTGTTTTTGTCTGATGAGGATCAAACGTCAAATGAAATTTTATCTCTCTTTGATACAGTTACAAGATCTCTCAACCTTAAACCTAATCACAACTGAATTATATTTTATCCTTTCCTTAATGTGGACACCAATAGAATCTCTCTCCATTCTGCAAGCTGTCAGTATTTACACTATTGACAGAGTGAACTGTTTATGACAAATCTCCTTTTCTGCAAAAAGCAGTTGAATCTGGATGACTGACTTGTTTGAAACATTTCAAAAGGACTCATGCACATCCAGCCATCACAGGGTTACTGAAGTCTCATATCTGTAAGGAACCAGGTAAAAAAGATCTACAAGGAAAATGCCATCCCTGATTTGTAGCCATTCCTGAACCTCATACACAGGCAGGTTATCCCATTTTAGTGTGAATTTTATGTTAGCATTCATTATCAAAAAAAAAAAAAAAAAAAAAAAAAAAAGAGCTGAACTGACTTTCTCCAATCTATTTTGAGTATACTGAGAAGCAGAAAATTGTTGCTATTTGCAACTTACTGTAGTTTCCTACCATGGTAGATTTTCCAAACTTCGATTCTAGTTGCACATATTTTACAGCTGTGTCAGTGTCACCTACTTCAACTATCTTCTCTACATATCCATTTTTATTCTGAGAGAAAGCCTCTTATACTTCAGAATTAATCCAAATAATGGTCTTTAGTTGGAGTTCCAGTGATGATGATATACTCTCTGATTGGTTTCTGAAGTGAGCAGGTACAGTAAAACAACATTTCTTCTGTCATAGTGCTTTAGATAAAATAAACTGAAGACTGTTTTTAGGTCAGACAAGGTTGCATTGTCCTAGGAGATGTAAGGAGAACCTTCTGCATCACAGCAGCTCTCTGTTCAGTAGGTGCCAGTGCATAACAGTGACCTCTGGCTTTCTTCCCAATAACTCTGCTGATAGCACAACTGTTTATATGACCTGTATACATCCCTGAATCAATCCCCACAGCCTATTCTTTTTCAGTGAGATTGTATATGTAGTCATACATATACATACAACTTTACCTTATACCTCACAAATATACGTACATATAACTAGCACTATTCATTTGTTTATAATTGCTGTCCCATCTTCCCCAGTAGCCTAACTCTGTATAAGAACATCTTCTATGACACTTATGCCAACAGATCCAGTCAGGAAGTCTATTTAACACATATTTGAGGATTCTCCCTTGACATAGGTCGTAATTATGACTTTCCACAACAGATATCAGAGGAATAATGAGATATAGAGCTATCTTTTTGCACTCTGTGGGGCTATGAACACACATGAAAATTGCTTTGAGTGGAAAAATAAATTGTTAACTCTGATGCCAAGATAAAGTACATCCCTTTACTACAAGAATCCTCTGGAAAATCTTACCACAATGATCTTAAAAAAGCACAGCGCGTTCACATGAAAATTACTTAATAAAACCAATCCCATGATATGGTTGAATCATCCAATCTGAAATTAATTGAATCAATAGATTAAAAGGGAGAAGAGCACAAGTCTACAAAATTTTGATACCCTGAAAGTTCAAGGCTATTTCATTCCTAATTTCTTAATTTCCATCTTATTACTATTTTGTTTATAACTGTCTAGGTAGACTGATTTCAGAAAGCTGATCAAAGTAAATTTCAAAGACAACCAATACTAAATAAATATTTTGTGTTGTCAAGTTGCTGGGAAAAAAAAAAAAAAAAAAAAAAAAAGAAAAATGTAAAGCTGAATGATAGCCAAAAGAACTGGATATTTTTTTCTAGTTGCCAAATGATGTTTAAAAATCTTCTCTGTGCTAATAATTTCCACTTTAACTATTTTCTTTTGTAACTGCTTCTTAGATTCCTTTCACTTTGTCAATCACATAGGCTTCAAGTTTAGATATGCAAGCACATAAAGCACAACAAAAGAATATACTAATCTTATTCTGTCAAAAGTAGATCCTATTTCTTATTCCCCAAGGCCAGCCAAACCCTAGCTAGGCTAAAACTTTATATACAACAAAAGCAGACAAACACACATTCTTATCTCTTGCTAAAATACAGACCTGAAATGTGAGAAAAAGATATTCCACATAATTTTTTCTTTCTCACAGCTTCAGCTGATTGCAAAAACATGCAAGTAAAAACATTCCCTTTAAACAACACAAGCAAATTTTCAGTTGTTTCAATGCAACCTGTAATTGTGAACTTAGTAGGGCCACCTCCTGCAATTTTTTGTTGCAAATTACTTGGCTAATAATGTGCATTCCACAGTCTCATGTAAATTGATACAATGGTGTGATCATCCCTGAATCTGATCATACTCTTTCTGTCAGGTTCAGCAGAGCAGGCTGCTCCTATATGTCCTATATTCAAGTACCCGGTAACTCTGGAAAAACATTGGAAAGTGCCTCCTGCCTGTTGTCTGCCTTGACAGACAGTTTTTCTTCAATATCTTCAGTGATGCTGGTCTTCTACGAGACAAAGTTTAAGTGGCACAGTTTTTCTACCTCCCTGATATCTCTTCAGTATGCTTGGTTTCATTGTCTCTTGTCCTAGAATTCAGCTTCCATTTTGACTTGAAGGTCTGCCTACCTGAATTGTCTTGAAAATGCAGAATAAGAATGAAGGATTTTCCTGTTTAGTTAATTCCTCAGTGAATAAACTACTTTGATAAACTCAGGGAGAAACTCATCATTTTAGCTGAAGCTCTGTAACTACTGCATTATGCCTATTATCCTTTCAGTGTATTAAATCAACTGTAATTCTTTATTTTATATTAATTTATTGTATTGTTACATTCTTGTTCTCACAGCCAGGAAAAAAATGTTTCTTCTTTAGAACTGTTAAGGATGGATGCATAATGATAGTAAGACGAATTTGCTGATTTTCTTTGGAAAAGCACAAAGCTCAGAGAGGGTGAAGCCATGGCAGAACAGTTGTACGCTAGCTCATTCTTCAAAATGGAACTCCCTAGATTCAAGAAAGACTTTTCTGCACTAGATACAAAATAAATGGTATTATTTGAAGACACCGTTACACGCTCTCACCTATCATGAAGGTTCTTCTGGTGCAGATGTTCATTCAAGATTAATGAGGCATGTTTATTTTTATTTGTGCCAAAAAAAGTAACATCAGGCCTCAAAAGGGAAAGTTTAGCATATTTCACACAGTGCAGATAACTCAAGAAAGAGGAAAACAGATTTCCAAGATTGCTACATAAATATATTCTGAGGGTTTTGTTTTGGAAACAAAGATAATTTGGAAAGAAATAGTCAGACTTATTTGAAATAGCATTTTTTTTTTTTTTTTTGCCACAAAGCCTTATATAATTATACATGTATCAAAACATACATGCACTCGTGCACCCACCAAAATCGCCAATCTGAGGAGTACTCGTGGCATATAATGTAGATTACCAACAGAAACAGAAATGAGTCAATAATGACTGCAGTTGCTGTTTCTGCAGGAATAAGGACATCTTTTTACCCTCTTTCCCTTTTTCTTATCTGGAATATTGAGTGCTGACATTGGAATACTAAGGCCATTAAATCTAAGCATTAGAATGTACTAAAGGAACTAATTTCTTGTCTGAGACATATGTGTAAGCATGTGCTCTTTTGACAGTGTTTGAGTGACTGGCACATCAAGATGCCTGTTACTGTCCAAGTATACATCGCCAGTACATTGCTATTCCAGCAGAACTCATAACTGGAGAAGTTTAAATTGTCAGTTCTTTCTTTTTGTCAGTTGAAGATGACTGGAGAAAAGGGAGCATGCATCAAGTTTCAAACATAGTATTTTTTCACCAAATACCTGATGATTTGTGGACGTCTCTCCAGTTCTTGCAGTTCCTTCGATGAAAATGAAAACATAAGTTATAAATTCTGCTTCTCAATACAAATTGCCCAAAATCAGACAGTGGTGTTGAAACTGTTACAACTATGAGAATATGGATTGAAAAGATGTCTGAATTTATAGAGATAGAACTAAATCTTCTTGTAGATTTTATCAACAAAGATGTTAAGCAAGGTATTCTTAAGGGCCTGAATTTTTTTGAAGAAAAGTTTTATAACAGTACATTCAGTTATAGGCAGATTTAATCTCATTGAAATGAATATACATTTATCTGCCAGAGAAAGCAACACACTGAGAATTGGTAAATACAGTACATGATTATTTCCACAGTATTAAAAAATGTTCAATATCAACAAAAAATAATAAAGACAAACTGGCCAGTAATAAAGTAGTGGTGTTTAGAATAAAAAATGGCTGCAGTTTTGGCATGCTCAAGAGGTACAGAAGGATCAGAAATCTGCTCTCCTTATGAGCACTTGTGACACAGGTTGTTTTGCATACTAAAGGTGATTGTAAACACCTGAACACTAACAAGGATTGTAGGAATATAGAATAGACTGCAAATAATATCCAAGGTAAGGATATCTGAAAGACAGATATTTTCAAAACCACTAGCTTATTAGCCCTGCTCCAGCACCCCACTTAAAAGTTATCAACAAGGCAGAAGAAGAAAGAAATCTGCCACATGTTAATCATATTACTTTCTGAAACTCTGGAGTCTACTATCAAACTGAGGCAGGACGTAAAGTAGATACAAACAAATTTCACAGCATTATTGCAGGAGATTTATAAAGCAAGTACATTTATCTTGAGGTAAATTAAAACTCTGCTAAAAACTGTAAGCTGAAATCAGTTCTTACGTTGTGTCCTATGTGACATTTGATAGTAGTCTGTGAGGAATTCATAGGTCAGATGGAAGCCTCTCATCCTTACTCCCAGTTCACTGAAGGGAAGAGGTGGGCAGTAGAATCAGGTGGCTAAGAAGAATGCGCAGGATGCAGCAGAGGAACAGAACAGATGGGCGTGGGAGACAAAACGAGGAGCAAAAGTGACAGCACAATCATTGCATTCTAGACAACTAAAAATACACAGATACTTTTCTATTTGTTTCACTTGTTGTAGTTGCCAGAAAGATGCAGCATAATCACAAGAAGAAAGAGAAGGTAGCACATGCAAGTCACACAAATGGAAGTCACAGTGAAGGAGATGCACTAACCACTTTAAATAATGCTAAAAGTCAGAAGGCCTGTAGCTAACAAAATTCATGACCTCACCTGGGAAAGGAATTCCCTTCAGTTCTCCTGTAATGGAATGTGTGAGAATATTAGCAGAGTTGCCTCAGACAAACTCATGTGTTACAACAGATATGAAGAAAAAAGGAAAGGAAGTGGTTTCTAATATGTGAGCTATATCAGATCTTCAACAAGGTGAAATCCTACACCACAGGGATTATATACATCCAATTTATTATTATTATTATTATTTTTTATTTTTTATTTTTTATTTTTTATTTTTTTGGTAAATAGAGTCATTGCAAAAGTCAAAAAGTAAGGCTTGTTTATAGTTACATGAAAAGTCATCAGAAGAACAGCTCAGATGTAATTTGTGAAGCTAACATGGCAGTATTAGATAACTATTTCTCTTCTAGTTTATTGCTTTTAGGAGAATGCAATGGAAGTAAAGGAGAAGAGAAACTAGAAAAACAGGAAAGGCATCTTTCTTTTACGCAACCATTTAAAGGTTCATCTGACAAACTGGAGCAGTACCTGTGTTTTCAAGATAGTTTTGGTCTTTATAATAAATAGATTCTGGTAATAGATAGATAGTAAATAGGTTGTCTGGATTATTAGTTTAGCAGGTAGTAATAGTGATAGGAGGATAGTCGGACTAGATGATCTTGTAGGTCCTTTCCAAACCAGTAATTCTACCATTCTATGATTCTATACTGGACAGAATCTACAAGCATTCCTGGGAGAAAGGACCAGAATCTATGTCTCTCTATCCTCAACTATAGCTCACCATGACTAAATGCAGTCATATTCTTCTTCTGATGAGCTACTGAACCAAGATCTCCTCTGGAAAGGGATGCTGCTTCAGCATACTTTAAAGGAAAAGCTCTTTTTCCCTAATTCTTCTATAAATAGAGATTCAAAAGCCCTTGGTGATGTAGAACACAAGAACAAAACTTTTCAGGTAAAAAGAGGTTAAAACTAGGATATCTCATTAGTATAACACCACCATGAGAAGGTTGTACCAGCAGCTTTACTTGGGAAAAAAAGTGATCCTGTCATACTCCTCTGAAAGAAAAGTTTTGTCACCTACCTTCAAGAAAGAATTCAAGTGTGGAAATCCTAGGTATGTGGAAATGTCTGTTTGAAGTACAAGATAGACCATGTAATTTGTCTTCTCTATGAATTAGGTTTTATTAGGTAAGATTCATTCTATTTATACTAGGCAACTCCCTGTTAATAATGCAATGCAGAGTTTGTTCTAAATCTTATCTACCAAAAAGGGATTAAAAAAATGCAGACACACTCTCAGAATTTGAGACTTCAGTCCAAAAACCTCTACACAGCAGTAAAAGAAATGCTTCTTTTCACTGGGCATCTTTGTCCCTGAGCAAAGCATTCCTTCAGATATGATTAATTCTGCCTTACTGCACGTTGCCAGAACTGTTCTGGCTGGGGGACATCAATGTCGCTCCAGTCCCCTGAGACAGATCATCACGCAGAAAGTAAGCTGAGTATCACCTGTTGTTTCAGAGTGCCTGGCTCGCCAAGTGTCTGTATCTGAAGGCATGTGCTGAATTCCCCAAGTGTAAGGTTGAATGCACACTTGTGGAAGCTCAGCATTTTCATAATTTCAGTTCACTAATAACTAAAATTATCTAAACTGAGAATATGTAACTGATGAAATACTTTGACATTGCTGTGTAATCTCTGTTTCTTTTTTAGCAAAACCATTAACTTAAATGCCTTAACTTCAAAGAACTTCTGTGCTTCAGTTAAATGAGACAGGTTAAACTCTTGGGTGAAGAATCAAAAATCAAAAATCATGTAAAAATAGCATAATGAGAAACCTTTAATATACTTGCTTTGGTGATTACTTACTGGTTTTAATTTAAAGAGAGAAAAAACTTATTTTTTAAAATTAAACTTCCTAAAATGTAATAATTTTTGATATGTATGCTCATTTTGTATATAAAACATTCAAAATTATATTTTAAAATGTCTTTCAATATTTATTAAATCAAAATGATAACAGATAAGGTCTCTGTTTCTGTTTAAAACTCATGTGAGGACATATGTGCCCCAAATCCATTTACTCCTCCAACTGTGTTCAAATGGCAAAAGATGCTATCTTTTCCTATGGAGCTTATCTTTCTTATGTTTTTAAAGTATCTGTCTAAAAGAAAACTGTAATTAAATTAATATGGATAGTTAAAATCTTGCTGGTTTTATTTTCCTTTTTTTTTTTTTAAAAAAAAAAAAAAAAAGGGAAGATAGAGAAAGAGCAAAGGATTTCTCATCCTGAACTGAAAGCTTCAGGAATTCAATACAATACACAAACTAATGAAAATATTTTGAGCTGATTCAAGGGGAATACTAAGATCAGAAGCATGCTTGTACTTATTTCTCTCTCTGCTCAATAAACTGGAGGGTATAATTCTCTGATTAATTTCAGTGAACACAGTTTTATCCCCAGCCCTACACAGAATTGAGTCTAGGAAGTAAAGCAGATTCAAACATTCAATAGAATCAAGTACTGTTTTTTTTGTTGTTGTTTGTTTGTTTGTTTGTTTGTTTTTCATTCTGTATAGTTAGAAAATAATTCCTTGACTGAATGCATGATAGCAAAAAACAAACAAACAAAAAACACTCTTCAAAACAGGAGGAGATAGCAAAGAGGCAGTCTTGTGGAGAAAGATTTGGGGGTCCTGATGGATGAAAAGCTGGATGTGTGACAGCAGTGTGCACTTGCAGCCCAGAAGACAAATGATATCTTGGGCTGCATCAAAACTGATGTGGCCAGCAGGAAGAGGGAAGTGATTGTATCACACTGCTCTACCCTTGTAAGGCAAGGGGCGTTGCATCCAGGCTGGGGGTTCCCCGCACAAGAAAGTTGTGGAACTGTTGGAGAGGACCTGGAGAAGGGCCACAAGAATAATCAGAAGGCTGGAGAACCACTCTTATGAAGGAAGCCTGAAGAAATGGGCTTGTTTATCCTAGAGAAGAGGAGGCTCTGGGTACCCCTAATTATGGTCTTCCATTACTTGAGGGAAGCTTATAAGTAGGAGGGTGACCGACTTTTTACGCAATCTGATAGCAATAGGACCAGGGGGAATGGTTTTAAACTAAAAGAGGGGAGATTTAGGTTAGATGTTAGGAAGAAATTCCTTACTTGAAAGGATAGTAAAGCACTGGCACTGGCTGCCCAGAGAAGCTGTGAGTGCTCCATCCTAGGACATGCTCAAGGCCACATTGGAAGGGGCCCTGACATCCCTGCCCATGGCAGTGGTGTTGGAACTCAATGATCTTTACGGTCCTCTCCAACCTAAGCCATTCTATGACAAGAGATCTTAAGTAGGACTTAAGAATTCAATATCATGGTGAAAAATAGCTGAACTCTTATTTTTAGATGAACCTGACATCCTCTCTACATCTATTTTCCAAGAACGTGACAATAATGTTTATCTTTTCCACTTATTTCAAGTAAACAGATATATCCCAACACAATGAGGTCTGGTAATGAGGCTGAAACAAGTACATCCTATTTTGGTTTGTTGGTGTTGTTTTATTCCAGTTCAGGAAATATTTTTCTATAGATTTTCTACAGATGCTGTGAAAAGATCTAGTAGACAAATAAGGAAAACGTAGTTATGAGTGGTTTTTGAGACTGGGCTATGGGTTTAAGGTTTCACTTGACCAGTTCCCAAAATGTGGGGGCAATCTTGATTTTTCCACAGTATATTTTACTGCAGCTAAAGTCAAAGATTTGAGAAGATTGTACTGACAAGCTGGGAAATGTTAGCCCTGACGTTGACAACTTTTAGAAGAATTTGGATGCTCATGGTGTATAACAAGCTAAATGCTTGTTTCCAAAAAGGAGAGGTAAAAGTATAGACAGGGAAACCTTGGGTAAATTTAGGGTGCAATTCCATCTTAGGATAAGTGCAAGAGTTATTGAAATGCAGTGCCCTTTGTGGTAGTTGAAATTGGAGAAAGTTTGGAAAAAATCCAGAATAACTAAAAGATTTGGAAACAGGTTTTTAATCTGTTTATCAAAGAGATAAAAGAGAAATGTTCGGTGGGGGCATATGTGTTTGCCTGTGTGGGTGATTAACTGTCTCTCACACTGGAAGAATCTCCTGGAAAACAGAACTTTGATCAAGTGTTCTATGATATAGAAGGCAAAAGTGTAACAAAATTCAGTGGTATCGAGCTGAAGCAAGACACATTTAGAGTGATAGAATAAGGCCCCAATTTTTAACAGTGGAAGTATTTAACCAGAGAGGACCTTCATAAAATTGCCCTTGATTATCACAGCTGATTTCAGTTTTTCTCAGCAAAATCCTCTAATGCCTCTGTAATTAATTCAGATGAGTTCTATAGTCTTTGTTATTTATGAGGCTGCTTTAGATGATAATAATGATCATTTCTGGCTTTGCTATCTGCTTTACAATCTTTTCTCTTATGTTCTATCAAACAGACATTTTCCTTTATCCTTGTCCTCCTACCTAGATCCTAGCTTCTTTCTCTAGATCTCCCCTCCTTTCTACCTTCTTGTTCACCGGCCTCCAGCCCCTGAGGTCCGGTACTCCTTACCCTTATTTATGTGTATGCTTTGTTTCTTTGGTCAGAAGCTGAATATGGGCAAATCAGTAGATTCAAACTGTAAGAGGTCAATAATGTTTTGGGGTTTTTTTGGTCAATAACATTGCCTCAACAAATGGTAACTTCTGTCAGAGAACATAGAAGCCCTAAGTGCAAATAACCCAAGCCCAGTTTAAGACAGGTCAGACAGAAGCTTTACTAACTACTCTCATAGAGAACATTTGTACAGCATCTTCTCTGCTCACCTGTTCTTGGACAAATGATTTTAGAGACCAGACTTACATAAGATTTCAG
>PPHD01008717.1:0-21450 GCA_002909625.1 Bambusicola thoracicus | reverse complement strand
AAGGGAGTCATGTCTCACAGCTCTGTTGTAATTCCCTGAAGGAATGACTCTTCTGTACTTGATAAAGGTGATGTAATTCATGCTGACTTTAAAAGGCCCTCAGATCCCCTTCTTTCCTCCCTTCTCCCCCCTGCTCCTAAGTACAGTTGAAATCAGAAGGTAGGAACAAATATTCACTTTTCTTAATTGTGGGATTTTCACCAGGCAAATTCCATAGTGACTATAGTATTCAGTGTAAGCAATCTAGGGAAGAGAGTAAAAATAGGAAGGTGACAAAACTTGCTGATGGCCTTAAGCTGTGCAGCGTAGTAAAATGAGAGCTTACTACAAGGACCTGAAGAAGGATCTCATGACATTGAGTGATTGTGTATAAAAAGAAATTCAGTGTTATGATGGGTAAAAACAACACAGAAGAGGAAAATGCTTCTTCATGTATGTATGTGGTGGAGGGTTCTGAATTACCTACTACCAGTCAGGAAAGATATGCTGTAGTTAGGAGCATTTCTATGGAAATGTCAGATCTGTGGTGATTACAAAAAAAGCAGATGGGTTTTGGGAAAGATTAAGGTGGAACAGCGAGTAAAATAAATACCACAACATTTGTGTTATAAGAAATTGAGAGCAGAAGCAGTAGCAAGGAAGATCGAAGTTGCAGAATGACTTCCTTGTGAGAAGTAGCTATGGACATAGCAATTCTTCAGTCTGTGAGAGTTTGCAGATGGGAAGGATATAACTGGATCTTTAAGATGACCAATATTCAGAATAAAGGTGTGGTCCAATTGATTTTTGTCTTTCCTAGTCTGTGAAGGCCATAAACAGAAATAATCATGAATTTCAAAGCAAGCAAAAGGAGAGAAATCGTTGCATAGCATGCATCAACTGTAAAGTTCAGTGCCAAAGAATGCTGTAGATGCCAAGATGCTGCATAGGTTCAAAGTCATGTAAGAGATCTAGATAAGGAAGATAATTCCCTAGGCCACAGGCTGATGGAAGCTAGAGGAATATTGGGTTCATATAACTGTTTGTTCTATTCTTACAGTCTTCCCTAAGCATATACTATTATACTAGAGACAATAAGCTGACAATTTTTATATTCTCAGATATTGGAGCCTGCACAATAAATTCTGTATGCTGCTAATTTGTGTTTGTACAGTATACAGCTAACTAGAACCTCAGCAAGCCCTTCTGTGTAAACTAGCATTTGGTGACATTAAGCTAGAGAAACACACAGATGCTATATTGTGGGGCATGGACAAACAAGAACATGACACAGTATGAGACAGTCAGAATGGTGAAGCTGTGACTTAAGGTTGAATTCCTTCAATCTCTGAGGTCTTATTCTCAGTTAAATTATTTTACTGGTATTGATAGGTGCTTGCTTGAGCTAAAATTAAGACCAGAAGTATTAAAGCAGGGGAGAGTTCTCTCCTATCCTGGTAAACCTATATAATTATTTTGTCATTACAATTTTCTGTTTCGGGTGTCAGCATCTTTAAGCACTGTGGTTGCTGAATGGGACAAATGTGGGTTTCTGCTCTAAATAAGAGATCAAGAGCAGCAAATTAAGATGCATGCTCCTGAGAAAGTAAAGATTGTAGGACAGCAGAATGGGAGAGCAAGCCCATTCCCTGCTATCAAAAGACTGTCTAGGGAATATGCAGGCGTTGTTTCTGTGCCGTATGAAGTTAGAAGTGTATTTGTCCAGAGGGAAAAAACGATTTCTTCCATAGAGGAGATGAACCTGATTTTTTTTGGAGGTGTTCATGTTGCTGTGGAAGTGATCTAGTATTAACTGTAATGTTGACGTTGTAATGTTAATTATAATGTTCTAGATGTGGAAAAATGTCTTGGATAGCAGGAGGTTTTGCAACTCTACATAGAGGACAAATGATAATTTTGATAGGATTCGCTTGGATAGCTGCTTTCTCTTCTGTCTCTTTGTTCCCACCTGGTGTCGCTATTTATCGCTGCTAGGCTTCCCCAGGCTCCATGTTTGGCTGAATGGCCCAGTTCTGCTCTGCACTTCTTGGCAACCATTGTGTGTATAGCCTGCGCTGCCAGTCTGTGCTGCCTCACATACTTGTCTCCCTCCTACATCAGAGAATCACAGTGACAGCCTGTGTAAGGCTGTTACCAGAGATCTATATTAGTGCAGTGTTAGAAAAGATAGCTTGCCAGTAATTTCTCAGTGGTGGTTATGTCTTAAAATGGGGATGAAAGTTGTATATACTTATTTTCTTTAAAAAGAGTGATACTGCTAGTAAGCATGAAATTTCTGAGAAAGCTAATGTGAGTGCCTTTTGAGTTTTCAAAGAATGCTTTTCTCTTCCATTTTACTTCAGATATGTTTGGATGCTGGCTGAAATTTTTTCTTTTCCCTTTTGTATCAGTATTTCTTGGAGTGTAGGGGGTGGGGAAAGATAAGGGTTTGTGTAGTACTGCTGGACAAAATATTCTTGTCATTTCCCTAAGAATCCATTTATTTTGAGCCATCCGTCTGATGGCTTGGATCCTAAAACTGACTTCTGAACACACCTCTAATCTTTCTTTTTTTCATGCAACTGCTGTATACTCTGATATGCAACATCAAAACTTGTAAAACTGCAAAGAGGAGAGTGTTTAATTTACCTGCCCTGATCCATCTCTTCCTGCAATGACTATCTAAACTGTCCCAACCAGAACACTAGATTATTTGCAGTTAGGTTCACTCGTTCTCATTCAATGCAGTGAATGCTGGACTTCTGTGTCAGATCTTTGCTCTGTGTGCTACAGAGGCAGAAAGTAGTGCTTGCCACCATGTCCATAGAAGCTTGCTTCTTTTTTTTTTTTTTTTTAGTAGGCAGGAGATTTAAACGTTGACTGGGGCACTGCTAGGAGGCGGGGTGTGTAGACAGCTCTTTAATCAACAGTGGGACCAACTCTTGTGGGTGGCATGGGCTCTCTATAGTTCAGAAGGGAATGAGGAGGTTCATCTGCTTTCTTGAAGTTTCAATATCAAACATCTTCCTGCTAAGTTTATGCTTTCAGAAACCTTCATTTTTGTGCTTTCTGTCAGAACAGCCTAATAACACTACTGCAAAAGTTGATCTGCTGAAGAAAATAAGTTCACAGTATTGAGTGTTCACTTCTGGATGTTTTTTGCAGGTTTTTGTTGTTTTAAACAATGAAAGAAAAATAGTAAAGGAGTTAGTACAGTCTAGGTGATTGTTTTGGGTGTTTGTCTGTTTGATGTGAAAGTACTGAGAAGAATGCCAGTCAGGGTGACATCATTTTTTTTAATCCAAGGCTGACCTAGGGATGCAGGGAGAAGAAGTAGACCAGACTGGCTAGCGGATTACCCAGGGAATACTTTGGTATTTTTAGCCATGCAAATAGCTAGTCATCTGTTTTGAAATAAAGAGGATTACTTTTGCTTGATAGCTCTGTGCTGTGTTTTCTCTGTGTCCGGAGAATGAACTCTGCACTTGCCAAAGAAAGAAAAAAAGGCAGTAGATCACATCATAGCTTTAGCTCCAGGAAGAAAATGCTATGGTCATTTACAATGTCTAATCTAGATTTGACAATCGTGTGCTTGCTAGGTCACTGGTGACTGTGTAAGCAAAAAATGCAACATGGATACGTGTGTTTCTTATATGGCAACTTTCATCTTCAGCAAAAACAAATAAATAAAATAAAGTAGAACAAATCACTTTTCTTTCCACAGGCAGAGTTTCCTTTTAGTTTACCAATAACTAAATCAAACAGCCATCTGCATCTCCTGTGGAGTTCAACTCAGCTAGTTTCTGCAGAAACTGTCAAGAATACACATATACAAGGAAAAAGTACAGAAGCAGAATCAGTAGCACCATTTATTTTAAATTACAAAAGGAATTTTTTTTTCCTTGTTGCTAAGCTATGTTTCTTGTTACAACTCCTCTGACAGTGCTGTTTTAGGAAACTTGTTGATTTGTCAGAGTAATGATTCTGACAGTTATGTATGGCACAGAACAAATTTTGACCATGCTTGAGCAAGCTGAAAGCCCCCAGATGCAAGCAGAAAGTTATGTGCAAGCAGGCTGGCTTCTTTCTGCTTTTGAAAAGTACTGATCAACCTGCTCTTGGTATCAACAGAAGTTTCATTGTGAGGAGATATCAGCTAGTGGAGCTAGCTGGAAGAATTTTTTGTTGCTGAAACTGAAGGAAAATACAGTTCTATGCTACTTCCAGTACATAAAGTTCAGGAAGACCAGACTAATCATACTGATTTCAGGACTTCATGTTATACTTGACATAACTCCAGTTCGGATATACTTCAAGAGGTATCCTAGTAACATAGAGTTGTTTTTGCAGAGCAAAGGATACTGGGTTAAACCTTTCTAATTGCAAATTGATTGATCTATTGTAAGCATGCTAAGTCATCTGTGTGGGATATGAGTCTCATTCTTGGTGTATGCTTCCTTTAATAGTTATTGGCTACAGTTCCTTTTATGTCTTTTTTCCTTTCTATGCCTTAGTGGTTAATTCTGTTCTCCATCTGAATATGCACGTCTTCATATTTTGAATCTTGTGTGTATGTTGGTATTTCACTTAAAGTATGTTATAAAGCAACATAGATGGAAAGTTTATTTAGAAACTGTTTCTAGCTGTTTCATTGATTGCCCTTAATTAGTAAAGATGTCTGGCCAATTTTTTCTTCAGTGTTTTTTGGCTCCAGTTGAATTGTAAATTCTAAGGTGTTCTGAGAAAAGCAGGAAAAAGGAAAATATTTATGTACTGGCTCTGGATACAAGAAGGGGTATAAAGATACCTAATGTCTCTTATAAACATCTCCAAGAATTAACTAATTACAGATAATATCATCTGCCATTAATTTTCAAGTATGTAGTGAAATAATGGTTTCTTAAGAGAACTTGGAACAACGTACTGTAAAAGATGAGTAACAAGAAACAAGTCCCAACTCTGTCCATTTCAGAGTATTATTTTTGTTTAGTCCTGCTTCCGTGAAGTTGTCCCTTTTACTTTAAAGAGTTATGGTCTGTGATTATTTCCGAAAACTTGGGATTCCCATTATTGCAGTGAAAGGAAGGGAAAGGAATTGCAGTGTGTGTGGAGCATCAGGTATGCCCTCATGCTTCCTTACTCATTTGGGAATTTTTATTTCATTGAATTTGGCAAACACATTAACAGTTGCCTGATAGAAGTTCAAGGATTAAGGAGGCAGGTCAGCGTGGGAGAGACTGCTTCTGCTTTTGTGTATACATAGCAAACCAGGGTCTGGTGTCATAATAATGAGTTGTGATAGTGAACTTGGCCCAAGGATCTGCTTTTAATATCTTACAAAACTGTTTTCTTTCAAGAGCAAAGTCTGCCTTTTCCTACTCATGATAATCTAGAGATACTCTTTGACACAAGCACGCTTTTCACTTGTTTGTAAGTTCAGTTTCAACTAGTTTTATGTGAATATCTCAAAGATGAACTGTGCTAACTTTCATCTCATTAATGTATTTGTTTATTTTTACTTGCCTACTCAAATTAAAATAAGACAACAATCTATCTGCCTCAGCAGCTCTTCACTGAAAAAGAGTCAGGGACTCAACTGTATTTTCTTTAAATAAAAACTTCTCTTTATTCCAATATACAAATCATATCCCTTTTCCTTGAGTAAGCAGCTGCAAAGTCCCATGTGGCTCTTTACCCTGCTCTTTGGGCCAAGACATGCTTCCATGAGGCTATTACTGCAGCAGTAGACAGGTTTGTCTGTTTGACTAAGATGAGAAGAAGGTGGATGATGTACTGTTGCTTTGGCAGAAGTGGGGAAGTTGCCTCATGTCAGATCACTGTGAAGATAGTGTGGTGTGACTGCTAGATTGAAGAAGCTGAAATAACTCGAGAGAGACCAAGAGGAATGAGTCTTGTTGAGGGCTAGGCTTTCAAAAGCTTGTTCAGTGGCACATCTACATGAGGCTGTCCTGCACTGTATTTGACTGAATGGGGTGGCTGAGAGCAGGCTGTCAGTCCAGTTTCTGAGGTGGTTCTTTTGGAATACCAACTGAACACAGTGAGATGAATCCAGTTGCAGAAGTATATTAGAAATCCAGCAAGCAAAAGCTGAATTCCTTCTTAAAAGGCTTCTAGCACAGCTGAAGAGAACCATGACTGCCTAATAAAGAGTTTAGAAAATGCTTAGCACAATCCTAAATAAATCTCAGCAATAGTAGGATTTTTGCATTATGTTAATCAGTTCTTACTACCAGATCTCTCAAACTTTAGCTGTTAGGATAAGGTTAGAATTTCCTGAATTCCTGCTCATGATCTCTTATTTGCAGGAAAAAAAAGACCCAAGGAAAACTGTCATTCCTTCAGGTCTCTAAAGCCCACCGCAGTGAGTTCTTTTTGCCTGCACAGACAAATGTCAGATGAAGCAGCCTTCCGTTTGTTATGTTCAGCAGCCAGCTTGATATTATTATTCACACTTTTGATAGCTTAGTCTCCTTCCAAACCAGACCTTCTCCTTGCAGTAATGCCGTAATCTATCAACATTTTAAGAACTTTAATATTCTGTGATTGTCCCTCCTAACAGTTTAAGATCACTTATTCAGTGAGCTTACAACATTTGCTTGTTTCGGATCAGTGTTTGAAGAGGATTTGCAGTCTCTCTTTGCAAGGCAATTCCTTCTCTACTGTTTCTTCCTGTAATGTTAATGTCACAGAAAGAAACCTGCAGTCTTTTTCTTCATTCTCCACTGCCAAAGAAAAATAAATGAGTGCAATGGTCTTGCTATCTATAAATCACAACAAGAAGTCAAAAACTCTAACAGCAGTATAGTTTTTAGAAACCCTTCTGAATGGTAATGGAGAAATAAAGAGAAGGGAAAAAAGAACCAGTAAGTGGTTCAACAGTTTCACAAATATTGGTCAGTTACTATGTATGTAATATAAGGTGGAAGAAGGAATAAAACGTATCATTTCTGATCTAAAAATGAAAAGCTCTATTGTTGATTAAATTTTACTTTACAAGTCCGTTCAGAGCCAGGACCATGGCTAGGTGTTCGCTGCAGTATCTTTAGCCCTTCCAAGCTGCCCTGACAGATAACTGTTGGAGCTCCTCCATTTCTTTTAAACCTTATTTGTTCATCTCACTTGTATTGTATATAACTGGAAGTTAAAGTCTGATTCCAATGTGGTTAATAAAGAAATTATCAGTGAGGAATAATGTCTTCTATGCAAGTCTAAGTGACGTTAATTACTTTGCTTGTGATCCATATTTCAAAGATTCTATTGATAAATCTCTTAATTTAATGATTAAATTGCTGGAGAAAGTGACTGTACCAAATTAATGCTGAATTAATAATGATGATATGTAAGCACTGGGCTGCACCCAGAAATCTAATGGTCCAAGCTGAAGATTTGGCTGCAGCATACCCAAAGCTTTCTTCCACCCTTCATGCCTATTTTTCTTTTGATGGGAAGTGTGGGAAGAAGTGGGGAGGGAGCCAGGAAAGTTTGTGAAAACCTGTCTTGACATGGGGTCAGAATGCAGTCAGAGTCTGCAGCTAGAGCAGTGAGCTGGGAAGGGCTCCTAGATTTCATAGTTTAGGTATAGGAAATGTTGAATGTGAGAAAATACATAAGTCACTCTGAAAGTAATGCCTTCTATTTATTTTCATGGAAATCACATCAGTTACAAAGAGTACAGTAACATGTATTAGAGCAAATTCTCAGCTACAAAATGATTTTTTTTTTTCAACATAGTTTCCACCAATAGCTGACTTTGTGGATATGCTGATCAAGAAGCGTTTAGTTTAATGGTATGGCTGTTGTGTATGACTGTCCAGAATATGGATTGTCTTCCGGGTTGCTGTCACCACTGCTGTAACTCATCACCCCCTGCCTTGCTGTTCTCACACCCCGTGTTTGGTCTCCATATTCATTTGGCAAACATCAATGAAAATCAGTGGGTGTCAGTTTTTCTGCACATTCTGGAGAAATTCAGTGACACACCTTTGCTTTATATGCACTTCCATGTCAGACAATTTGTTGAACTGCCCCACTGTTGCCAGCTGTTACATGGCAACAAAACATAACAAAATACTGATGGGAAAGTCCAAACTCTTCAGCCATACCACCACCATCTGCCTCTGATGTCATGGGCCAACACAGTAAAACAGGAGACATTATGATGTTGCTGCTAGAAGCATGTACAAGGAACATGACAGTCAGTATTTTTCTTAAACAGGTTTAAAAGTTTATTTCAGCAGAAATACTAGAAATCATCTAGTTTGTCTGAAGCACCATTTAAAAATTACTTCAGTAATTTGATATTTAGAAAAAATATATGGGGTTCCTTCCTCAGGTCCCCTTGCTTCAGCACAGAAAACAAATAATGAATTGCTTATGGAAATCAGGATTTGACAGAAAATGGGAGCTATTAAATATGAGAAAGTCTGACAGTGAGCTATACTATACTAATTCTTGAAACTAGCCAGTGAAAAGTAGCAAAGCTAGAAAATTTTTCTCTATGTATTTTTAGGTACTCCAAACTTAAGAAATCATAACATAAGCTGAATGCATTTCCAAGGTAGTTATTGACACAACTTTCATATAGCCATTGCAATATTAAATAGTTCATTTTATTAAATACAAGATTTTCCCAAAGACAGGGAAGCATAGAGCAGTATGAGGTTCTTTGTTAATCACTTATATCCCATTTCACCTTGTGTTCCGCCATGCTAACAATAATGAAAGAGCCTTTAGCCACAGACCTGCTTTTCCTGTTAGATATATTAAACTTTTCTGTGGCAACCAAGTATGGAATTTAGAGGCAGATCTATAGTGATTCCAAAGCTTTACTTTGAAAATCTGTTTAGTGTTGCATTCTGTCCCAGCATGAGTGTTTTGCTCACTTGTAGGCCTGTGTGACTTTTCAGTAAGAATAACCAGACCTTTCAAAATAAATTACTGCACTTGGAAGCTATAAGGAATTAACTTCTGCCCTTCTGCCTTGTTTCTCTCCCTCTCTTTGTTTCATGTTATTCTTTTCCCTTATGCTTGACCAGAGTTAATTCCCAAGTGTCTCATGTTTATTCACCAAGCTGCTGACGATAATCGCAATGAAATCTCAGTAGCTTTCAGCTAAGGCAAGTGTTATTTTTTCTGAAGGCATATGATATCTTAGGCCTTGATCTCATGAACATTGTACTTGATGCCAGAAGGAGTCAGCCTGGTGAAGTCAAGCACATACAGAAATGTTGGCAGGATTTGCTCTTTCCTAAACATAACACTGTAATAATTTAACAAAGTATGTCATACATGTAATGAGTATTTATCGGGCCCACACAGAGCAGCTGCTGGTGCATTAGAACTGTAATACATAAAATGTATTGGTGCCAATATATGCATTTAAGTGTGGCTGTAAGCGACAGGTGAAGGATTTTGGAAGCACCCAGCCAGTGCTGTATTGCCAAGTGACTTAGAATACACTGCTGGTGTGTTAGTGTGTGGTTAAAGTTTTGGGATTTCAGCACTGTATCTTGCCTCAGTTACAGAAGTAGTTCTTCCAGGTCCATGAAAATAAAGAAGTGCTCCTGTCTGCCACCTTGTGTAACAATGTCTTAAATACAGAATTAGATGTTTAGATGAAAACCAGTTGCAGTGGTTATCTGTTTTTATAAATAAGTGTTGTATCTTAATACCACTGAAGGGTAGATTCCCTTGGAAAAACACTCAACAGAATGTTAGGAAACTTAAAAAGAGAAGGGCATGGACACAATGAATCTGTAATGTTTAAGAAAAAAAAGCTAAAATACTTCTAGTATTTCTATATAGTGAAGCGCTAAATTAAATACAAGTACCTACAGTGCTAATGGATTCTGGTCCTAAATGAGGGGAGCTATGAGTCTGTCATTGCCTCCAAAAGGGATAAGAACATCCTATCCCTTTTCTCTGAACTCACTGGTAACATTAGTTTGTTCTCACAGTAGTGTGAATACATGTCTGTCTGGGCTATTACACTTCAGCCTATGGTGCATAGGCTTAAAAAAAAATTTCTCCCCGTTTTTTGTCTGTGTACTGCAGGCTTTAATTTGTAATTTCTAACTATGAAGTTTAACAGCGAGGTTATTGCTAATCTGCTCTTTGCATCTATCTTCCATGTTAGCTGAGAAGCATTTTCTTGACCCCAAGGGACACTTCCTGCTTCAACTGTTACAGTCTGAATGGACTCTGCCCCTCTTCATGTAGCTGTGTTACCCAGTAATGGGTCCTTAGAGCTACCACCAGCTTTTAAATGGAGTTCAGCATCCAGATAGAGATGTGAGATGATGAGCTACATGTAATCAGTGAAAGAGCAGGCTCAGCACTCCAAGGCTCAGGTCCATGAAGGATATTTAATTGTCCAGAGTTCAACCTCTGATTTCCCCACAGATTTCAATGATGAGTTAGCTATTTAATTAAGAATCTTTCAGACAACTTCCACTCATTTTACTTAAGTAATCTAGTAAAGGCAGTGGTGCTGCTTGACTAAAGACGGTGAAGTCTTTGGGTGTAGGCTGATAGCATTCAATTAAATAAAGTTATCTGTTGACTGAACTAACTTTAATCAGTATCTAAAACTTTACCAATAGTTAAAAAAAATTAAATGGATCTACAATCAAAACCATGCAAATCTAAAATTAGAAAACTAATTAGTCTGTATTTCCTGCTTCTAAAGGGGAAAATTTGCCACCAGCTTGAAAAAAGCGAAATGTTTTCCTCATTTAATAAATTATTCAAAGATAATATTGAAGATTAGCGTACTTACAGTTTATATTTAAAGATTTGATACTTTATAGTGATAATAGGAAGGTACATAGGCATTTCTATTGTAGTGTTATGAGGACACTTGTACATTAATGTACAATGATGTGTGCAAGACAGTCTTTTAGGGTAGACTTGCCATGTTTCAGCTTCAAATGCTTAGTACTAAAGTTACACATTTTTATTGACTAATGAGGCTGTAAGCAATTCCAAGATGTGTTTCTTTCCACTGTGTGAAAGAAGGAATGAACCAAAATTTGCAAATTCTCTTCCTTCTGTTGTCTGTGGACGGGTGTCTGGTCAGCTTAGTTGCTATCCTTGGTACTTGACTTTTCAGCAACTGATGGCTGAAGAAAGACCCCTCTTTTCTATAACACTGTCATTATCTTTCCAGACACAAAATTCAGACTGTGAGATTGAAACCACAAGTTATTAAAATTCTGTAAGAGATCCTCACCATCACTTCAACATGAGACTTTAGGAAGTTCAAAAGGAGACTTGTGGTGTACAAATAGGCTTTTTCTTCTTGTTTTGTTAAATCAAGGACTTGAAAATATGTCTGTCCCCCTGACTGTGAAAGCTAGGATTTCTGTCTGGATCTGGAATCCTCAGTATGACTTTGAGATATGTTGCAAGACAAGAAAGCAAGGAAAGGCCTTCTACTTGCTTAGAAATGCTTTTGTGCCTTAAAGATGTACAAAACCTTGCAGAATCAGTCCTGCTAACACCAACCAACTTAATGAGCATTATCACTGGACTGATCTATTCATTACTGCTGATTGAAATTGTGTACTTGTGGTTTGTATGCTGCCAGACATTCTACTCCCCCAGAGTCGCCCCGCACAAGCATCCTACACTGAAAGTTTACACTTCCTCGGTCTGCTCTAGTTTATATAAAATGTAGATTATTAAGTTATACACAGGGGAACAGGTGGGTGGAGCAGCTGGCATGAGAAGTGAGCAGCCTGACAACAGAAAAAATATCAGGGTAGATTGCAGTACAAAATTTTTCCTAGGAAATTGCAAATTTCACAATCTGTTCATGAGAACTGATGATACAGCTCATGTGCCAGGTAACAAGTCTGAGAGACTCTAGACTTCACTGGAAGCAGACTATTCAAGACCTTCAAAGATCTTGTTCGTTTTGGCTTCAGACTGCTACAGTACATCATGCAATCCTACTCATTCCGGAGAGCAATTCTTTGTGAAATTCATAAGTATATTGAAAAGGTCACAGTAGTTTTTCAGTCTTAATTAGCTGACTGACTGTTTTACTGTATTTCTTATTACAGATTAAGTTTTAAGGAGGTCTTCATAAACTCTTAAGCAACGTAGGATTTGGGGGATTTGTCTTAGATTCCATTCAGTGACATAAATCATCGAATTGCATTGATTCTGATGTACTAGCAAAGCAAACCAATGAGCTAAAAATGTTCTCCTTAATTTAGGTGCAGTATGGATTGTCACCTGGTAGAAAGAAATGTTCTGGATCAAAAAAAAAATATTCAATTTTTAGTGTAACAAGTGCAGGTATAGCCAAGAAAAGTGTAGTAACAGTCAGGACAATCTGATAGGGCCAAAGTGGCAAGATTTCTACAGTAAGGAATCAGTAGGTGGCTATGGAGGAAGTAAGTGAGATCATCGGTTGTGGAAGGAAATATAAACCGTGAGATAATATATCACAGCAGCTTATTCTGCATCAATTACAAGGGAATCCAAACCATATCAGCCTTGTGGTTATGCCACTGTTGCAAGAGAGCAGAACAAGGTATTACTTCTGTGAGCTGGCTGTTTACGTTCATTGTCTCTCTCGCTTTAACTTGAGAAAACTTTCTCATGAAAATTTCATTAGAATGCATTTCTGCACAAAGTTGCAGTTCTGACAAATCAGCATTTTTTCAAAAGAGAAGTGTTTAGTCAAGATGTTTCCAGACAAGTCTAATTATAGTGTCATCTTTAAACAGGGTTTCAGACAGCACTTCAAAAAGAAACACAATGAAACATCCATTATTTCTGAAGTCTTTCGTATTGCTCAAATTACAAGAAACAAATACAAATATTATAAACGATATCTTGATAAGCATTTGCTATACCATGGAATAGCATTTAGTGCTGTAAGTTCCTAATGTCTCACTTAAATTTGAAATTCCTTCTAGTTAGTATCTGAATTACTGTTGAACACAAGGCAAAGTTCACTCAGCCTTCATTTCCTTGCAAATTCCATTGAGAAGTATACACATTTGAAGCCTTTCTTCAGAGAAGGAAAAGAAGAAGAGGAGAGGGGTGGGGAGGCATGGGATGGGAAGAAAATGTTTAAGAGAAGTGTGGAGACCAAAAGAAAAGAAAGCTGTTTTTATGTGGAGGAGAGAATCAGTAGTAGTTTTCTACTTGACTAAGTAACCTGTTAGTGGGTGCAGAAGACTTCTTGCTTTTGACAGAGACTAAGCGAAAGAAGGGTAACTCAGTGTTTGCACAGTCACAGGGAACAACATGATGTTAATGGTGGGAGAACATGCGCAGGTAGTTTGTTTTTGCTACTGTGGAATTGGCTTGAAATCAGAATGTGGTTGTTTCTGTTTTTGTTAACCTATAGCTTCTCATAGCCTTTTGTAGAACAACATCCAAATTCTTGATGTAATCTAAGACCTTAGAGTAAATTTTACGAAAGCAATGGTAAAAAGAAAAATATGATAATAGAGAATATAGGTGAAAAAGGCCTATGGAAAGTAGGGAACCTTATCTGCCTGTTATTTTAAGGTACACTTAATCTTGTAGTATAGAGATAGTGCAGGCTTAGGACCACTGTGTTGGCAAAAGCTGGAAAGTTTATGTGAAGGCCAACACATTTCTTACTCACTGTCTAGAGTCTGAAAAAGCAAATGACAGCTGGTGGTGTTCTTAATATCAGCATCATATCCAAGAAACCAGCTGAAGCATGTAGCTGAGAAAATTCATTATCCACTTTAAAAGTTCAAAGGGAATGTGAGGAGAGTTCAAGAAGGACTTTGGCTTTTGAATACTCACATCTTTCACAAAAGTGTTGGGAGTTTTACATTCTTGCATAAGAATGCATGCCGAGCATATTTAAAGGACTCGAAAATTTAACGTAATGTATGGATTCCAAGAAAAATGACAATCCTCTAAGATAGGCAAAGCAGAAGAAAAAACCAAGAACAGTATACAAGCTCCAAACAGGTGTCTGATATATACATTCACGTTGTTGTTTTGCTTAAATATATTAACTGAAATGCATGTTTGGAAAGTTTCTGCAGTGCCCATTAAGAGATAATAATATAAATCTTGAGATTCCAATATTCTGGTTGGGAATGGATGCTGGTTTGGGCTGTACCATGGCAAAGTAAATCTATAATGTGGCCCTTCTGACATGTAAAAGTGGAGGATTATTCCAGCAAAGACTGAGAACACATTCATTTTAAATTATGTTGCCTGAGTTGCTAGCATTAGCCGGGATTTGGAAAGTGTGGCCAGGGCTCTGAGGAATACCAGCATTTGTACCAGTGTGCCCAGCTGGATGTTGGGCACTGAAGTCAATGTTGTGGTGATCACAATCATAGAGTCATTTTGGGCTGTAGAAAAGCTTTCTGTGCTTGAAGTGGCCAATATTCAACATTTTACAGCATTTTCATTTGTAAAACAAAAATGAATTGTAGCTTAAGTTGGCTTAAGTTGAATGGCTTAAGTTGGAAGGGTCTTCAGAGATCATGTTCAAACTACCATGTTATGGACACGGTTTCTGGAACTGGTTTGTGAATGATTACTGCGCAGCTACTCATAAGAGCAAAATGAGTTTTATTACACGAATGTCAGGTGAATTTAGATGATATTGATACATTACAATTGCCTGTTTTGTGGCAGCCATGGAGTGTTACCAAGAAGTGTTTTTCAGCTCCTTTAAAATGTGATAACTAGAAAAAAATAAATCTAGATATTTATGAATTTTAGGCTAATCTCAGTGGAACTGTAGAGAAATAGCTGAACCAAATCTTTGTTTGTTCTTACCTTTTGAAGGGGTGGGACTGGCTCAATTCTGAGGAACTTTTTATAGAGTTGCTCTCATGTGTCCAGAAGCAAACTGGCTTTCCCCTCCTATACTGTCCATCTCCTGTGTACTCCTTTAGCCCATAGTCCTAGGTCTTCATACTTTCTTGAATGGGGGTATTAATTATTGCTGAGACAGACTCAATGAAGATTTGACCCTGTTAGGGAATTTATATTGGGATGGTGTGGAGAGCAGATGTTTTTCCCAGAAACAAGGTGATCTTTATAAACAAGGCAGCTTTTGTTAGTTTACTGAATACAGAATTTCAAAGTTCATAAGTTAGAATGTAAATGCAAAGCTCATGCACAACCATATTGGCAGCATGATAATTCCACACCACTAAAAGCTCTTCACAGCTCCTTCACACCACACAATGTTCATTCTATATGTTCCCTATGTCAGTATGAATTAAATAATTTATTGCTAGCCTCCAGGAAAATCAAACTTACCTTCATTTTCAAGATGAGTCTGTTTTTCTGTAGAAACCCTTCCATGAACTGAGCTTAACGGCTGCTGGTCTGTTTTCCTGGTTATCCATTCCCATGCTATAGAAGTATATCCTTCTTGAATCATGTCCTTTGTTTTTGGTGGTGAGCATAACTTACTGTTGTTTTAGTATCCCTTTTTCCCCTGTTGTTTGCTTTGGTCTTGCATATCATGCTCCACTGTGTATTCCAGAAGAGATTGTTTTTGTTTTCTGATGAAACACTGTCAAAACATAGTTATATTATCTCTGTTTTATACATAGGAACTCAAACATCAACAGGAGAGTTGTCAATAATGACCAAAAAAAAAAAAAAAAAGTCTTTGGTCACTACCAAAATAGAAACTGACCTTATCTTATTATGACATTAAGTGCTAAAAGGAAATGGTAGTGAGTTTTGTCTGTTTTGTTGTTTTGTGTCTTCAGATAAGAAAGGACCTTTCTTACTCTCTGACTTTATTTTCAGAGTATGTGAGTGTTGCTGATGATTAAAGCCCACAGATGAAGATTCACGTCATCTTTGGTCTTTTTTTGGCCATGATATTATAGCTGAATTTACTGCCTTGTGCATCTTTTAGATATATATTTTACTTTTTTAGGTTTTCAGTGTTGGAAACAGACATAGTATGGATGAAAATTGGCAGAAGAGCATGAAAATCTTCAGAATTTTGAGTCAGGTGGCAGAACATTCAGGAAGCTCCTGGCACACTACAGATGGTTGATATAAACTGTTGTGGCAGAGCAGCTCTGCCAGGAACCCCATGGAGTATTCCTAAAGTAAACTTTTAAAAACACACAGAATATCAAAGCAGGAAAAAATTAATATCACTTGAAAGCACATTTAATATGTTATTGTCTTGAAATGCAGCTTCATATAACCCCTTCATTCATTTACTGTTCTAGAGTAGTATCCCAGATTTTCCAAATTTTACACTATTTCATCTTTACACTCTTCATAAAATTCAATCATAAAATATACATATAAAATTTTTGTATGTATGAACTATTTATATATTTATGAGAATACATACACAAACATAGTATGAAAGATAAAATAAGTTATATCATGAAATAAGTAAGAATTACACTATACTGTCAAAATCTTGGCATCTGGATTGGGAATAAGAGAAGACACATTTATACCCAATATAAACTCTAAAACAGGTTTTTTTTTGTTTTGTTTTTTTAAAGCAAAGAAGAAAACGCTTTTGTGAGAAAAATAATTTTCAGCTGAAAAATTTCCATGTATTCAGAACAAATTAGATTAATAGAGATTCTGGGAATTTTTATTAAGTTTTTATTAGAAATATTACCCATATTTCAGTGTTTCTTGGAACTGTAATTTATGATGCTTGGCAAATCTTAACAAACAACTGATATTTCCAGAAGAAATATCTATCTATAAAATTCATCTTAGATTCTTAATCTCCATCTTCTTTTTTTTTTTTAAACTTCCCTTATTAGCTGAAGAAATCAGCATTTGGAAATGTCAGTCAAAACATATTTTTTAAGTGATAATGGGATCCCAAGCTGTGATTCATCTCTTCATAATGATTCCTTTGTACACTGCTAAAGAAAAAAAAAGTTAATGCTGCTTAGGCAGCTTAGATACTGGCTAAAGCTTTCCATCTCCAAGCAAGTTTTAATATCAAGTTCCAAATAATTTAGTTGCCAAAACAGGAAAAGTCTCACCGTTTTTTTACCAGTAAGATACATTCTCTGAGATAAGAAGAATCCTCTCTGTAAGTCTTGAATTTTGAACACATCTGAATTCTGCACCATTTTGAGGTGGACTTCTACTTGAGATTTGCTTAAACTATTTCATACAGGAGGGCAAGCTTGAGGGTATCTGGGCTAATTTGACTGTTTCTGCAAGTGATGCTTCTGCTTAATTTTCAATTAGTTATTTTACCCTTTACATCTCAGCGTCTTCTGGTGGAAGTAGTAGCTATTGTGCTATCTTTCAAGCCAAACCCCACTGAAGTCAGTAGAAAAATCCCATGTACTGAAGGCTGGACTTCTTGGGGCAGTGCATATGGATTTTTATTGGGAGTTAAATTAGAGGTTGAACAAAACAGCTTTTGAGAAAGTCCATAGAATTACTATTTTTTTTTCCCTTTAGTTGAAAAGAAACAAGTTAGATACTTTCTAGGCTAAGTCAGAGAGCATGATTTATAATTGACACATAAATGATGGCTGCAAAGAAACCTGTTATTAAACTTGGAAAGACTCATAAATTCATTACTGAGATATAGTGAAGAGGTTAAAGTTAAGGAAAATCTTGACTGGCTACTTATCACATACAAGTAGCATCAGCCGCATACCTTTTACATGGGATATGAATGCTATGTTGTGCACACTTTACCACTGTTATCTTGGAGAATGGGGCTCCAAAAAAGCACATTTGAATAGTTTGGTAGCCTATTCTCATTATGTAATTCCAAGTAATCATCCTATGAATTACTATAATATGCAATTTATGGTGAATCTGTATGAAAACCACATTTTTATGGATCATCTTGAAGACTGTTAGACATTTGTGTGTTATTTTGTTGTTGTACCTTTCTACTTCCATAGCAACAATTTAGCTATTCTCAGCTCATACTAATTGTGAGAAAACCAAATTCCATCTGTTTTTGCATAATGAAGTCTGAATAAAACTTCACTTGTTAAACATCAGTTATCTTCACTCCAAAGCTGGTTAAGCAAACTACTGTTTGGGGGTATTGCATAAAGTCCAGCTACTGAGAAAAATGCATGGTCACTCCAGGGCACGGCTAATTAATACTGTAGAACTGGAATCAATATAAACATTTATACACCTTGGTTGTGGGGGGTGGAAACATAGGGAGTTGTTCATTTCACTTGTTCAAGTTCTTTATGTAGAATAATGTTTATGAAGATATGACCATTTAATTTGCTAGCAATGGCTAGTCAAGAGCATCAACCTCTTCAGTTTAGCTGTAACCATCTTGCTCTAGAGAAACTGGGATGAGTTTTCAAAACAATATGAATATTAAAAACAGAGCAAAGGAGGAGAAAACAAAATCCTTATAAATATCATGTGCTTGTAAAGTGGTGAGAGATCACTTCTCTCAAAAAGAAAATGTGAGAGTTCTCAATACAAAATGAAGAATACCAAATGAAATTATTAGCTTTTGCTTACTCTGCAAGGAATGCTTGTTTTATTTTTTGAGATAGCTTAGTTCACTTTAGCAATTAAGGAGATTTTATATGATGAAATCAATAGGTTAGAGAAACTGCTCTTTGCTTTCACTCAGGCTGTGGATGTTTCTGAAAGTTCATTTGAGACGAGTGCTCCAGGATCAGGTTTTAACTTCTGTGCTGCAGTTACAGTGCTTATCAGGAAATCTAGTTAAGTTTCAATTTGAATAACGTTTTAGAGATACAGCAGAGTATTTGCAGCACCAACACGCAAGACTATAAGTTCTCTTCCTCTCTTCTCTTCAGAAACCTACCACTGAATTCAGTGGCAGCTCTAAAAACAGATCTATCTCCAAGACCTTTGCAGAGCACGAATTTCACAATGACCTTTAAAACACAGGGAGGCTTCCAGTCCCCTTATTTCACAGGCAACTTGAAAATTAAGATGGCTTCACTCACCTGTGTTTTGTTGACTATCTTCTGTACCATCTTCTCTACCAGTGGCAAAAATGGAAGATCAGGATTTAGCAAACACTTTTCATGGCTACTTCAGCAGGCCCATCAGAATTTCTGCAGCTGCTCTCCATTCAGGCTCATAAAACACCTCTCCCTTCACAGCTTCTCAAACGCCTCCACCTCAGCATTTCAAGTAACTCAAGCTGCTTCCTTTCTTGCTTGCTCTCCTGCTTGCATGCCAAAACAAGAAAGCCTTTATTAAGAGCTTTTCTGTCAATCATTCTGAAGGCCTCTTTGGAAATCTGATTAGTATTTGCAGCCTATGTTCAGAAACAGGCCGAATATATCCAGTGTAATTTATACAAAGAGGTTTGAGGGAGGGGAGCAATTTAACTAGAGGATGAAGTCTTGTTTCTGTGCTGCGAGATATGTTATCATCTCTGTGAGCAGTGATATTTTCAGATTGCAAAGACTTGTGCACGTGGGAATTTAAGATAGGCTATGTCATTTGGGATTGTTAAGGCTTGCTTTTACTGCACTACATGAGAAAGTGGGTAAATTAGGCTGTGCTGGAGCTTGAGACTGCTGTGTTGATACTGCTGCTGTAGCGTTATTAGCTTACAGTGGGCGCAGATACGTCTACTGGCTGTACAATTGTATCAGCACAGTCACTCCCTTCAACTTTCTAAGCCCATACAAGCTGGATAAAGCATTTAAAAGAAAGGAAAAAGTTTCCTGTGACAGGTGCTCTGGAGCCCATGCTTCATGATTTCACAAAAAGTGGAGTTCTGTTCACTCAATAAGAACAGAGAATGGTGAGTGCTGAATAATGCACGGGCAGTACCAGAGGCTTGAGAGATGGTGACTACTATGAACTCACTATTTGTCTGGGCAGACTGCAGCCTGTCCAGCCTTATTTGCTAGACTGTGTTGAAGCAGAAGTAGATGACAATGCACCTTGTTGAAAAAACAGAGTGAAAGGAACAAGTAATGCATTTATGATGCTGAAATTGATCAGGACAGCTATTACTTGGGTATACTGTTTTATACATGTGATCCTTGTTAACCCAATAACTTTACTAAAACTACGCTTGGATGCTTTGTCTAGCCTGCTGCTGTAAATTTTGCTTAGCAACTTTCTGCAGCCTGATTTCTGCTACCTGGTTAAATTACAAAGCAACTCTCAAACAAAGTGCAGCTCTGCCATTGCCTGCCAGCTCCAGATTTGCTGAGCAAGTCCCCTGAAGCCAGGGTGGTGGTGGGATCCCTTGCCTTATCACAACCAAGCCTGGCAGAAACTGGTGGTTGCTTGGTAACGAGGAATGTTGCTGTTCCTTTTTCCAGAGGTTTAGCAAATAGCTGAAGCAACAAATTTGGGGAGCAGCGTAAGGTTTGAAAAGAACAAATAGTTGTTGAAGAAAAAAACAAAGAGTGAGACAACAGTGTTACTTGGATACAGCAGAAGTCAACAGAAGGAAGGGCTATGAGGAGAAGTAAGGGCAAAATGTTCAAGGTCTGGAAGGATCTGTGTTTTTTAGTGCATCTAGTGGTAACGCAGTTCCATTCTGTTTGCTGATCCAGAAGTATTTTCAGTAAGTTGTTTATTACAAATCTTTTCTTCCTCATTTTCCAGCCATTTCCTCATTCTCGTGGTTTTGTGTTACTCTTCCACCATATATCTTACTCTCTATTTGCCCTTCAGAAGTAGTTTCTACTGTTATATCTTGCACAAAATGAGAGCTGTGCTAGTTTCAGTAAATTGTCCTGAGGCAACTGTGGCACTGGCTGCTACTGCTGACTCCATGTGCTCAGTGCCTTGTTACCTGCTATTCCAGGTAGACGATGTGACATCATCTGCATATCTCAATTATTTTTCTTGTTATCACAAGTGCTGCAGACCCAGATAGAAAAGCTGCCTTGAGAGCGTAAGGAAGCTTTCACATCTGTTCTCGATCAGACAGTGCAGAAACAATGATAGTATTTTGTAGACTGTTTCCTGTGGAAGTGCTGATTTGAGTTCTGTTTTAGAGATGGAGGAAGATGCTCAGCTGAAATGTTCTGTTTCCTTATCATTCATGTGATGAATGTACATAGTAAAGTTATTCACAGAAACAAATGATTGTGTGAATGACTCCGTAGTGGGCAAGCTTATTTGTGATGGCTGCACCACGAGTAGTTCAGGTAACTGCAGTAGTTCACAAGTATATGAGTTATCTATCCTAGAGAAGACAGCCTGATCTCAATGTGTCCTGCAGTTGCTAGCAACCTCTATGCCATATAGATTAAAATTACATCAAATATTTTCATTTACCTGTCCAGACTTCTCTCCCAGCTCAGCAACAGCTTGTGCAGTTTCCTTTGTCTTCATACAGCATTTCTAATGGAGATCTCTCAAAGTGTATTACTAGAAAGGAAATGCAGCCCCAAGTCCTACACCTGAATGTGTTTGTGAGTACAGCAGTCTTCACAGGGCAACTTCATTTGGGCACTGCTTTGTGATCGTCTTGCAGCA
>PPHD01008716.1:6833-21450 GCA_002909625.1 Bambusicola thoracicus | reverse complement strand
TTTTCATGGAAAGTCATAGAACCATAGAAATGTTTGAGATGTCATGGTCCTTCAAATGCCATTTGGTCCAACTCCCCTGTGATAAACATAGACACCTACAGCTAGATCAGGGTGTTAAATCCAGGTTGTAAAGCTAAATCCAGATGCCAACAGGACCTACTCCTAACTTCTGATTCTTCTCAGCTCCCACAGCCCTTCACTTCCCAAGCCCTGTCTGCAGCTCCCTCCATATAGCAGCTGTGCAATGTAAGGAAACCGCACCTGACTCAACCTGAGCAGCCAGTACAGGTAGGGCTCTGTCACCGATCACAACCCTTCACGCTGGAGTCAGAGCTATGCTGAACAATGAAAGCTATATACTGAGCTATATACTATAGTTGCTTCAGTAAAAATTAAAGCAGTAGCCATCAAGCCTGCAAGCAAAAAATATTATTATTTCATATAAAACTGGAAAGAAATAATGTGTTTCAATTGTGCTTTGTTTGGGGATAAGAGTTGATTTAACTGATTGCTTGTAGAAGCAAGACCCAAGGAAAACATAAGCTGTCAGAGCTGATGAAGTTCACTGCATGCATAAATCAAGTCTCACTATTATAGCAAATAAATAGCCAACATATCACTATTTTTACAACACTAATGGTACTAAATAGCTGAGAATAAATGTTTGCAATAACATTACAGCTTTTTTCTTCTACATACTGTATCACATTCTACACAGACAGAGCAAGCTCTGCCAGATGGAAGAAAAAAGCCACAAGGAAACAATAACACTATAGTTCACATATATACGCATCAGAAGAGAGCAACTTGGGATGAACCAAACTTGATTTCTAAGTACAAAGAACAACTCTGATACCTCTGCTATAAATTAATGATGTTTTAATACAAACTAACCGCAATACGCAGTCTTGTATGCAGGAACTCTCATAAAGACTACTGACAAAGATGCAGGCCGTATTTTACTATGCCACCCAGAAAAATAATCCAATGCTATTCAAATGCCTGTTGCTAAATTTCAAAACCAAAATAAAATACCAGTTACAAAACTGCATGTATCCATTTCATTATGGAAAAGTTATGACAAAGCTATATTATGAAGTTTCTTTATATTTCTTATGACAGTTGAATGAAAAAAGGGACAAAGTGCCATTCATTACGTTTATTTGCATAATCATGGTACTCTGGATCTGCTGATCAGCTTTGTGCTCCAGCTGATCTTTCACCAGAATACAGGGAAACAATGCTTACTTAACGAAAGGATGCTCAGCCCACTGTCTCTCAGCTCATTACAGAAGTTGTCCTTATTCAGGTTTTCCCAGGTTTTATTATTGTAATTCTTTTTCCCCCATCACAGCTTCATATTTTTTCCCAGAAATTAAATACAACTCTACCACCCAAGCAGAAAAAAAGTAAACTGTAAACACAGAAACTCTTGTAATTGTTTACAATAGGGGATTTTTATAAGTGCAATATGTGGAATTGTGTATATAACATTAAATATAATCTTCCACTACTTCAGCAAGAAAAGGTTATATGCCAGCAAACAATAGGTCCATTTTATTTGGAACAGGGCACAAGAACTACCGCCCTGGACTGCAGAAAGAGATCTATGTACACAGCCTCCAGACAGAAGAAGCACACACAGTGTGACAAACACGGAACAAACTCTTCCCTTGCACATTTTCATCCCTTTCAAAAAGGAGCAGCCTCAGACAAATTTGTTCAATAGGCAGCAACACACCTAATTTTCCATGTCTGTATATTAACTCATTCAGAAACACTCATTCATTTACTCATTCACTGTTAGCACTTTCCCACTTAATAGTGTCATAGAATTGTAGAACCCTGATGTGTGGAAAAGACCATGAAGATCCCCAGGTCCAACCACTGACCCATCCCCACTGCCCATCTCTCAGTGCCACATCTCCACAGTTCTGGAACATCTCCAGTGATGGTGACTCCACCACCTCCTTGGGCAATAATCTCTTGAGGTTTCCCCCAGATCCTTCAAATTTTCCCAATAGCCCATTTAAAGATAAGAATTCCGCCAGGGAAGGTTCAGGCTGGATATTAGGAAATACTACTTCTCTGGAAGGGTGGTCAGGCACTGGAATGGGCTGCCCAGAGAGGCGGTGGAGTTCTGGTGGTGCTCAAAGAGCGTTTGGATGTTGTGTTGAGGGACATGGTTTAGCAAGAACTGTTGGTGAAGGGTGAATGGTTGGACTGGGTGATCCTATGGGTCTTTTCCAACCTTAGCGATTCTACGATTCTATTCTATGATTCTAATTAAGTATACTGGAATATTGTTCTGAGTGAAGTAGTAAAATATGCCCACTATTGGTCTGTATAAAGCAACAGGTTGTAGTCTTCTCACTAGTCTTTATAAGAGTTCCCGCCTACAAGACTGTATACTGCAGTTTATATGACTTAAATTACTAATTATATATAATCAGTTTATATTAAAATATCATTAATTTGTAACATAGGCACAAGAGAGAGGTGAGTGGGTGCTGTCCTTTCAGCCAGTTTGATTTTGTGGAGCTCTACCACAGAAGCTGGAACTCACCACCCAAGCACAAAGCAGCTGGCCCAGAAAGAATTCTCATGTTGTCTCTCTCATTCCACTGTTCTCAAACTTGAGACCAGCTTTAAAGATCGTTATCGAGCACCTGCATTCTGCCAGGATAAGGATAGCATCCAAACACCACATAAGGGTGAGCATGACTCAAGTTAAAGAATAAACAGATAAGGCTTTGGCTTTTCCCAAAGCATTTAAAATGCACGATCCTGCACTGTCTTAAGTTACTCAGTGCCTTCAACAAGGTTATCAGAGTAGTAAAACAAGTTAAATGTTTTTGCTTTTTTTTTTTTTGGTGAAAGTATGGCCTAAATTAACAAGGGACAAAACACTGTTTTGTTTGATAGCCAAAGCATTCAGCAGGGTATGGCTGGCCAAAGTTAAATACAGTCTGCAAGGAGGTACTGAAGATAGCATAGTTGGATTTTGGTACAAGAACCAGCTGTGTTAAGATTAAGAAAGGCAGTTTCAGAAATAAGAAGTAGATATCATTGCATCAGTATGAGCTGTGCTACAGAACACTGCCAGAATGTTACAGAAACCACCATCTTCAAATGAGACCACCACTGCAGAATGAGAACATACACTGTAGTGACTGAATACAGGAGCAAAAGGAGAGAATCAGCAATGCATTTTTAAAGATGCATTTTCAGTATAGAAAGCCAGGGGCAAGACTACAGGATGCTGAATCAGAAACAGTAGCAGAATAATTGCATTTCTTTAAAATATGCAAAACAGTACAAAAAAAAATGCAGATAGCTTTTATTTAGTTATTTTGCTGCAGAAAGTATTTTAATAGACCTACTGAAGGTTGACTAACATCTGAACCCAACTAGATGTTAACAGCAGCATGAACAGAACTTATAATCTACACACCTTTAGTCCCAAGTGGAACTCAATCTTACAGCTGCTGCAGCTGTGAATTAGTTCCAAAGCTGGCAATTTCTACAAGAGCTGGTAGCCCTGTGTGCATCAAAAATACACTTCATCCAGAAGATCTTCACTACTAGATGAGCTCACAGTCACAGAGCTCTTTCCTACTTTGTTTTTATACTGTTAAATAGCTGGGCTGGACAAACATGCATGCTTCATAAAGACAGCCTGGTGGACTTAGTGCCATTTCACAGGGTAGGAGGTAGAAGTGCTTTTCATGGGCCACTACAGAAATTGTTTATTGGGAAGGCAGTTTGCCTCCTTAATTACACAGAACGTTTGTTTTCTAGCATTTCATTTAGCAGTTAACAAACTGTCTTACATCCTCAACCATAACATCTTCTCTTTCTGTAACACACAGACAAGCTCACACTGTAAAATCACAGCCAGATATGGTTTTGAAGGGAACACTATTAAAATGAAGGATGCAGGGGGTTGTTAAGGGTTTGCTGACAGTGAAAGTTGGATTTGCAAACCTGGGAGAGAGGTTTCCTGCTTCCCAAACATTTACACTTTGAAAAGAGAAGCTTCACTACATCTATTCTGCCTCCTCATTTAAGATCTTGATGGAAAGCTGCATTGCTGCAAAGCTGATGGATGTTGCATTGGTGCAAAAAGGTCTTCTTCCACATTCACTGAGCAAGAATCAGCTTCATGGTTCACGTATGTTAATACTTTGAACCATTTTATAACTCTCCATATTAGTGCTATTTTAAAATAGTCACCAAAATTATAAATCCATTCCTAAAATTGCTTTTTAATGTAATATAGTTAATATGAAAACTAGTCTAGCTAACGCAGGCGGTTGTAATGCCAACAGTGTAAGAATATATTCCAAAAAGAACTTGTTAATATATCCCACAATAATCTATGTTGGATGCTGAATTTAAATGTAGGCTGGTTTCTGGATATGGAATGTTCAGCCAAACATAAAATTGAATACTTTTTCTAAACTATATAGAAATACATAAAACGTGCAGGGCTCTCTCTGAAAGAAGCTCAGCAACTCTGGAGGTTCATCTACCATACACAGATATATGTGCACAGATTAAAAGCTAGATTGCAGATTCAAAGAAAAACCCTGGATATTTGCCATTTTAAGACCCAAAGCAGACCTGTTAGTACTCTGAGAAAGCCCTGTGCATAGGACAGAATTTCATTTTACCTATGCTTGAAAGAAATGCCTGGCTCCATAATGTCTGTATGACATAATAAAGTCTGAAAAAGAGCAAGAAAAAAAAACTGAGGGCTTTCAGATAGCACTTCCCACTGTCCTTCTAAATAACTTGGAGCAGTTTCACCCTACTTTGCATTGCCCATTCTTAGAATGGACTCCAATAGTTCTCCTCCCACAAAGATTCAGTATTAGGGCCTCTAAGACAGATCAAAACACTTTGTGTAATGCATTGTAGAGCAGTTTTCCTGCTCTAGAGTCCTTCAGCTCGTAATTTAAGAAGTAAAAATTGAGTGATTTGGGCCATCAAACCCAAGCCTCAACCAAGCCATATATACTGTGCCCCAAAAGGGATTAGGTGAACAGGGCACCAACTGCCAATCAGAACTGAGCTGTAAGCAGTCATTGATACTGCCCTTGATGATTCATGATAAAAGCATTTAAAAAAATCCATAACTGAACAAATAAGTAGACATAGGGAGTTCTTACCACCCTGTCAAAGATACGCTAGCATTGTGGTGTTGCAAAGCAGTAAGGCTAAAATCCATTCACCATAGCAGACAAATGAAGTCACGGATCAGACCAGGTAATGCATCTTACAAATCTATTGAGAAGATCAGATTTTCCTGACATATTTCTAATTTTTACCACGTTATAATTAACTCAATTTATATCAGAAATTGAGAAAAAGCCAGCAATTGTTGTTGTTGTAAGTCTTACTGTGTTACAAAACAAAGTGAAATAAAGTTTATGGCTTTCCACAGTAGCATTACAGAGATCTTACAAACATACTCCCCTTACATTCTCTCGAACTAAAGCCAAAAATGGTTACGTGCTTTTATTATTCTACCTGGAAAGCAGCCACAGTTTGCTAGGTATCACTTCTGCAAGTCTTGCTCTCAAGAACCAAACGCTCTGACAGATCAATACTCAAGCCTTACATTTTCAGTAGATAGAAATGATGGATCTGAGATCCCAGCTTTGTTAATTTTGCTAATGGAAACGTTGTGGTACCTGCCAAAGAACCAGGAGATGGCTGTTTGCCATCTTGTCTCTTTGTTTTAAGCCTTGTTATATTAGGATTAGCATTCTACAAACACCTTTTCCTACTGTAGAAGACTCTTATTCATGCACAATACACTCTGAATCGAAGGCAACCAGCCCAAGTAGTATTTTTGCACTATTCCTACTGGAAATTTGGGTTCTAATTAAGAGCTATGCTCGGCAGTAAAGTGTAAATAAAACTGAGATTTTTAAAACCTTAACCTATTACAGAAAGCAAAGTAAAGAAAGATTAAGGAAAAGCATGAAAGTAACAAACAACTTTAAAGCAGAAGATACTTGTCAAAAAGGCACTTCTATACACTTATCCCACTTCCAACAGAAACCTCAGTTCCAAACCTCTACAAATCCTGTAACAACAGTTCTACTTATGTCACATGAGTGCATCCTCCCTTTCCCTTTGGTTCAGTTTCTCTTGATTAAAGCCTACAGCAGAAGCTTACCAAAAAACACACAAATAAGGAGCTTCTGTGTTTTCCCTCCCAAACTGAAACTTCAATATTTCAACATTCAGAATCATTCTAGCAGATACCATTTCCCACCATTTAACTGCACAGTAAAAATGTTTTCATAAAGGTGCATGCAGTGAACTGTACCTCATTTTCGCCACATTCAGAAGGTGTGTCCTTGTGTATAGCCATCTGATACTTGGCAAATAAAGTGGCTGACTGGTTGAAGGATGATTTGAACTGTGGGTCCTCAAAAGAGACAGGTACTAACCTCACCTTCAGAGCAAGGGAAATACAAGCATATTGTTTTGAGTACATATAATCAGATAATATGCTTCTGAAGGTAAGGCTAGTGGAAGATCTTCTCCTATCCATTTCAAAGCCTTTGAAGTCAGCATTCTACTTTAAATATAATGAAAAGTAAACCTTCTATGGGGGAAAGTATATTTATATGGCAGCTAATGCTAACCTTAAGCTGACTGTTGATACATCCATTGAAGAATAAAAATTATACAACACCAGAACACTCCTAAGCACCAGCTTACTCAACCTATTTTTTGACCAAGTATCTAACAAACCAACAACAAATTTTTCAATGTACAACTCCAAGAACTATTAAAATGTATTAATTTCTAATGGCACATCACTTGACCCCAGTTTAGCAATTACATATTCTTGCTACATACACTTTTCCTCCAAAATTCTGAAATTTTTTTCTTGGTAGTATTTGAGAGGTAATATGCCCAACACAGGTAACTATTTCACATTGCCTGGTCATTGCAAGAGGCAGTAACAGCATGTAATTTAGATAGAGTGAGTTGATTACTACTTCTTGTGCTTAAATGGAAAATGAAGAGGTTTACATAATTTAAGTGAACCTCAAACCAACAACTTGTATGAGTGATAATTTCTTCACTCATGTGTTGGCCCTGATCATGCTTGTTCCTCCCCATATGGATGCATTCAAACCAAAGCTGATGAGACTACTTAACAGGGCAAGCATCCAGTCATTTCCAGTTCCTGGGAGATTTATATGTATATGGTCCATGATATTTTACCTTCAAAGCCTCATCTCTTTCATGTCTTATTTAATAGCGTAGCCATCTAATTCTTAACTGCCTGCAATTAAGACCAAATATTCGTAGCACTCAAAAAGAGATATCAAATTTTGCACTTTCAGAATGTTGATTGCACTTGATACAGTTTTTACACGCTCCTGAGTGTAAGATGGATATAAAATCCACAGTTGTTTCTTCTAGAATCTATTCAAGACACATGAAATGGAGGGGAAGCTGAGCTTCACATAAAATTCATTTGGCCTTCTGACCTGATTTATAGTTGGTTTATCAGGTGGGTCCTTGTGAATAACCATCTGGTAACGTTTATAGACCTGGTAAGACTCCTGAAATGTGGCTTTGAACTGTGAACTTGGCGGAGATGATCTCACCACCCTCACCTTCAGAAGAAGTTAAACATTTATTATTACAGTATCATGCAATAATTACACATTTATACATATACAAGCATCACAACAGAGAGAGTTTTTCACTTCCTGAAAAAGAACCCAACCACTTCAATTAATATCAGAGAATAGTCTTCCAATTCTTCTACTCACTTTACATTATTGAAGGCTTTTGTATTTACACTGAATTACATACAAGGTTTTCAAGTGATGAACTAACTCAAGTGTCTATAGAAGAACCACATAAGTGGTTTTTGGGAACTAAGACCCACAAACGGTAAGCAGATTGACATTTTAAAGAGATTTTTGATACATCTTCAAACCTTCTGTTCCTGTGTTTTCTTATCCTACTGAAAAATACTGGAAGGATTCATGCATTTGGAAGACTCATATCTGTCCTCTTTGGATAAAGAGGACATTTGCATTGCAATGGTCTTAAGAGGATTTCCAGGTATTATTCAAATTAAAAGAGGAAGAGGAAACAATGTTCCCTTATTCAATTAGTAACTAATTTAAGGTAGGAAATTGTGCCCTTCCTACCACCACCCTTACATACAAGAAAATAAATTTTAAGAATCTACGTATTAAACTGATTGCTTCCTGACCAAAGGCACACTATTACATGATGAACAATGCATTTTCACTATGGTCATTCTCACACATACCACTGGCTCTAATCTGCAAAGAAAAACCTGTCAACAATAGCAAGGAACAATCTCAAAAAAACCTGCTAGAATCATTCTCCTTTAAATTCTCCCTGCATCATCTTGATGAAAACATTCAGACAAAGCCATCATACTTCTTAGGTAACTTATCATAAACCTGGAAGAGTTACCAATTATAGATCAGTTCCATGGTTTCTTGTCAGTTATTTAGGGTGCATCTTTTAAAGTCATCACCATTTCAAAAGAAGTACCAGAAGTACAATTCAAATTCTATTTCTAATACCATCAGTAGCTAAAGGAAAATGTACATATTCAGAAAGCTCTTCAGCTTCCAGAGAAAAAAACACTGTTTACAATTAACCAGTGTCAGCATGTCCAAAAGTCTTCCAGGTAACTACTTCTATAGTAAAAATAGATTTAACTGCAACCAATATATTATGCTAGTTTCAACCATAACTTTCACAGTTTCCAAAGACATCAACACATACCACAGACATATTTATAAATAAGAGCTATCTTCTCATCTGTTTAGTTTTATCAACAGTTACTGCTTTCTAGCCAAGATTCAGTAGCATAGATAGCTTAACTATTTATATGCTGCAAAACTAAATATTGAATGTCTCTCATTGTTCAACACTCAGTTAATTCAAAGTCTTTCATTTTCAAGTCACTCGGTATGAAATCAATTTATAAATGGTTTGTTCACTGTACTGCTCTCCTCTATAACTGACTGCAAGTGCAATATTACCCCCTTGTGGTTACACAGAGCTCAGCTGTACCAAATATCTTACTACGTACCACATATATCTAAGATTTAAACTACAGCCAGTTAATAAAGCCACAGAAATTAAACACCTAAGCATTTGTAGAGTTCCAAAAACAAGACCTTTCTGTAATTTGCCTTCAACATCAGTGAATGAGCCATTACCTCCAATTTGTGCCGTGCATCGTCAGGTAAAGGGACAAAAATGAAGTCTTCAATGCTTTTTGGTTGGTTTGTTGTAGATTTCGAGTTTTGCAAGAGTAAAGCTTGATGTTCTGCTTGAAGTGGAGAGCCTTCAAGGGTGCACCTCTGGTTCTGAAGGAGTTTCTGCAGTTTTCTTTCTTTCCGTATGTCCTTTGCTTTTCGACACGGTGGCTTGCTCAGATCAGCCCCTTTGCCTGTAAGGAAACAAGGAAAGAATTAACCACCACGTTTTGCAAGAAACAAGTAGCCCTCACATGATGACTGAAAAGAAATGGTTAAAATTACCAGTAATTGCAGACTATGGTCTGAACATAACACAGTCCTCTACACTTAGAGCTAGTGATAATCCCTGTACCAAGTGAAGTTGCAGTGATTTTTTCCCTCTACAGCTTTCTAATCCAGAGTCAGGAATATATTTAAATAATACAAGAAGAATTCCTCTTAAGCCTGTCCTTAAATCCCTCTCATAGAAAAACAAAATGTTCCTGTTTAACACACGATATTATGCTGCCTCATATCCAAACAGCACCAGGATCAGCTTGAAATATTGAAAGGAAGAAGCACAAAACCAAACCCACAACCACAAAACCTCACTGTCAAATTCATAAAGAATTATTCTACTGCATTAAAGACACAAGTACTATAAAGTTAATACTCCATTTAAATCAAGGAGAAAGAGATGCCTGTGGTCCATTCTACCCACAGAATGCACTGAGAGGATGGTCACCAAATAAATAACCCATTCCCAGTCTGCAATTTCCCCAAATTGCACAGTTTTAATCGATACTGATTTTAAATGCATAAATCCAGATTTCTACAAGTTGACAAAACCAAGACTTTTTTCCCCTAACACTCAGTTCTTTTACCTTTACACACCGTTATCAGCTACTCCAAGAAGCACAGAGAAGTAACTGAATATCATACTTCATTCCAGAAGCTGTGTTAAAGTCGTATGAAGCTGCTGCATTTCTGGAAACAGTGGTGGAAGGATTCATGAACTTTCAGGGAATACCTATCTGGTACTTGCAGCTGCCGCAGAAAGTTCCATACAGAGGGAAAGCTGCACTCACAATTGTATTAGCAGCCAGTTAATCTAGTTAATTTATATAAAATTAATTCCCATTCTGTACTTTATTTTTTACATGCAATGGTAGATGAGCTGGAGGCCAAAAATGATCCATGATACTAAAGATTTCAAAAGGAGAGGAATAATGGAACAAACTAGGCCCACAGAGGGAAGCACGGAGTCATATATCTTGCATGGAACAAAAACTGTAACAAATATTATGACAAACTGTTGAAGCAGTCTTTTATGCCATTAGCTTTCTCCCGAAATCCATATATTTGCAAAGGACACACTGGCAACTTTTGAAAGACTTAGTGGGAATGTACCCAGAATGGTGAGGTGCTTTCATTTGAAGCATTAAGACGACAACACATCTCCAACTCCGCTAATATTTATGAGAAATAAAGAATAATCCAAACCCAGACTTAACTACGGCTTATCCCACTTTACTCTCTAGGAGGGCTGGAAACTACTTGGAAATCATTTCTTCCAGAAGGCCTGTGAAAGCGTGGTTAGAGCTTTCTTTCCTTCTCACCAATAACACAGCAGCCAAAAATGACATCTTTCTTTTGTCCTCCACCCACTTCAAACCTTCCCCACAGACACAGGCGAGCAGCAGTCTCCTGCAGACTAGAAATGATAAGAGCACTGGTGAAAGGCTCACGGTGCACTTAGATTCACTTCATCTGCATAGAACTGCAGCCTTCACAGTCACTGCTTCATCTATTGTTACCAATACACCACAGAAATTGTCAAAATACTTTCTACTGGAACCAATTTTCAAGTATCAGTAAAGCTGTAAACTACTCTTTCTAATGCACATACCATACAGAATGTGATGGTTTAACTCACTCTGGGTATATTTGCTTTGGTTCCTGCTAATATACTGAAAAGCAGTATTTTATTTAAAGGATAAAAAACTACTTTATCACTTTTTGTTTTTCCTGGTTCATTTTACAGTGAAGAAAAAGCATGGTCATCTGTCTCTTTTCAAGATGTACATAAATTTTAATTAAATTTATTTTAATTAAATTTTAATTAAACCCCATGCACAAGCTCTGGTTAGAGGCGCAACAAAAGGTAGAGGAATCAGAGATAACAGTTTTATGAGAACAAGATACAAGGAACAGCAACTGGAGTAAGGGAAGCAGATTTTACTCCTAAGCCACTGAAAATTATTTGTTAGCATCTTGCTAACTACTTTCTAGGACAACGCACACTGAGTTTGGCTGCATCAAGCCAACAGTTCAGCCCATGGAGAATCATGATTTTGTTTGGAGAAGAGAAGGTTCTGAGGAGACCTCACTGTGGCCTTCCAATACCAGAAGAGAGAGTATAAACTGGAGGGGGAATGGCTCTTTACGAGGGTGGATAGTGCTAGGACAAGGGGGAATGGTCTTAAAATGAAACAAGAGAGGTTTAGGTTTGATATTAGGAGCAAGTTTTTCCACACAGAGGGTGGTGACGCACTGAACAGGTTGTCCAAGGAGGCTGCGGATGCCCCATCCCTGGAGGCATTCAAGGTCAGGCTGGATGTGGCTCTGGGTAGCCTGGTCCGATAGTTGGCAACCCTGCACATAGCAGGGGGGTTGAAGCTAGATGATCTTTAAGAACCTTTTCAACCTAGGCCATTTTTTGGTTCTATGATTTGTAAAGGCCACAAGGAGACCTAGGAAAGGGATGGTGATCTCAAAATACATAGCTACCATTACCAAAAGCGCAGTGAGAACTGCTCAGAACTTACAGAATCCATAAGACTTTCACAGTAATGCTGTCTCAAGCACACAACATCAAGATTCTGTTTTGGATATGGACATATAAAAACAGGAAGACAAAGAATACCATCTGAACTATAACAAACAAGAAGACCCCCTACACAAACGCTCTTTCTGCAACCTACAGGATACATTTTTACCAATGTTTCTGGTTTTCATTTAAAGACTTTCTCTTTGTGAACCATGGAACAAACTGTTCTCAAGAGTTTAAGTACACTGCTGGTACAAGCTCCTCAGGGCTCACCCACTCCAGTTGTTCCACATGGGCTCCATGAAAGCTGAAGTGCAGAGAGCATCTCAGGGTCTCAGAAACAGAGTTAATGCCACTTCTGCACCCCTCAGGCTTCCTACAGCTGAACAAGCAGATTGCACAACCGAGCATCCTTACCTCTCACCTACAGTCTTTGGATATTTGTCTCATTCAGACAGAAGTATTCACCAGAACAGGACAAATATCCTGAGACCATTACAGATGTTATGCCATCTCACCAGGGGTAAACAAGTCAGTGGATGAGTTTATTTAAAATACTCATGATAAAACTGAACAATGTTACAGCACGTCATCTGCCTCGGGTTCTGCTTCATGTCTCATACCTTCTATAAGCTATAAGTTAGCTAGAAAAACTCTTTAAAACAATGGATGTGCATGCAGACATAAGCAAACCTTTCCCATCTGAAACTGTGCAGAAACAGCCCTTTTTTTCCTATAGGACAATGCCCTGTTTTGTTTATAAAAGAATAAAAATGCAATTAAACAATCTGATTGCAGAATAAGTCTACATTTTCCAAGATGAAAACTAAACATCTCTCTACGTGGAAAATTTTGAACTACATTTGACCTGGGACACCACCTACTCGAAACAAAAGACACAGTTCTGATGAATTAATTTATTATTCCCATTTAATGAATATTTCTGTTCTATAACATTAACCCTCTTTTTCTGAAACACTGAGTAAAAACAACGTTTCAAACTCCCCTTATCTGCAATTGCAGTGTTTAAAGTTGCTCAGCGTTGTTGATGTAACTGAAGACTATTTTTCAACCCTTTCCAAATGAGCTCTCATTACCCAACACTGCCACCTGCTGCCCATTTCCACATAGTTTGTTTCCAAAACGAAGTTTACATGACTCAAAGCTGATTATTTTGAAAACAAGAGGGGCTTGGAAATTTGCACAGTACAGCTATGTGGTCAAACTAAAATACAGTCTTGAAGATTCCGGACAAGTTTCCTATAGGGACTTGCAGCAGTACCAGCTCCTGTCGGATGCTGATGCTGTCGGAATGAATGATCATTCACATTCTTTTGAAGTGTCAACCTTGAAAGTAGCCAACCCACAGGAGGAGAAAAGTCTTTTGAAAACAGAAGCACTGTGATGCTCTCATTAACACCAGTACAATAGATAATAGGTGAAAATTAAGAATTAGTATGATGTCCCAACATATGCAGAAATGACGAAGCATCCAGTTCTCACCAGGATTTCAACCCAAGTTACCCACCATGTAACTGCAACCCAGAAAATACCCTCTACGCCTCTGTAATATATGCCCATAATATCCATATGCCTCTGGAAACTGCACAAAACTGGAAACGTGACCTGTAGGATGAGGCTGCCTCATTTGCAACCCTTGGGCCACAAAACATTTGCAAGATGCAGCAATTTCCTTTTCCCACTCAGGCTGTTACTCAGATGACTTCTTCTGACAATAACCCATCTACCTCTTACCACATCCCACAAGACCAGGCCACACATGAAACTATAAGAGTGGCAATCCACAGCACTCTGCATCAGTGTCCCAGCAGCAAAACTTCTACTGTGTTAATCTTTCTGATTGTAACAGAAGGACAAAATAGGAGTGTAACAGCCAAGGAACCAGTGCAATAGGATGGTATTTCAAAGGAAAAGTAAAGGTGCTCGCCCATCTCTGAAGATCTAGGCTTGCAGGAAAGACTACACACAAAGCAGGGATCTCCAACCAGAGATCCTTCCCCAGGGGCAGTCAGCCCTTAAATGGGGTCTAAGAGAGGTGCAGCCAGGCTTCACCCCTTCTGGTCACACAGCTGAACTACCTTCACCTGTGCTCCCAGGACTGACCGATCCTTTCCACAGGTGCTGTCACTGGCTCAGGCTGTGACTCAACAGTTACCATACAACTTCTCAGCATTTCCTTTTTATCCAAGGACTTCTCTGCAAGTGCAACAGACAGGGCCATGGCACACAGAGGATACCAGCTGTGACATCCTGTGTCAACATTTCAGATGATCAAGGTTCAAGGTTGCCTTACTTAGTACACACACTTACCATACTTCCTTACAGAAATGTGACACGAAGTTCACAATAAGAAAAAGGGATAAATTATTACAGATTTTACAATTTCATAGCTGCTTGCAACACTGCTTTCCTAAGCCAGTTATCCAAAATATATAACAAAGCAAGCTCCCAAACAGATGAAAAACCTCAACCAGGAAATGCGATTCCTTACAGA
>PPHD01008715.1:0-21450 GCA_002909625.1 Bambusicola thoracicus | reverse complement strand
GATGGAGCCCAGGATACCATTTGCTTTCCAAGCTGCAAGAGCACACTGCTGGCTCATGTTAAGTTTATCATCCATCAGTACCCCCAGGTCCTTCTCTGCAGAGCTGCTCTGAAGGACTGAGATGATCAGCTAGACTGACCCCGGGAAGGCTGTGAGTTTTCTTGATGGTGTGTGAGCGTCCTGAGCTCACAAGCATTCAATGAATGGCTGAAAAATTCAGGCATCCTATTCTTTTCTCACTGTCAGTTTTAAAGATGGAAAAACACAATCAGGAAAAAAAAATGCCCATGAGCAAAATGAATTTGCATAGAAATAGTTTTAGAAACACAAAATTGTCCCTTAACCTGTATACATAATCAGCTGTTTATACTAATGTCAGCTAGTAGACTCCTGAGGAACACAAAATGAAGTCACGTTGGAGTACATTATGTAAAAAAAAATCACTCCAACAAAAGAAGGTGGAGGAGAAATTCCTGTCTGGCATGAGAGAGGAGGGAGGACACCTTAATTGTGTTGTGCCATTTTATAATAGTATTTCAGTGGTAAATCAAGCCCAAGGGCTGACAGCCAGTGCTCAGGAGGGAAGCTGCCTCTGCTTAAACCCATTCCATTCTCAGGTTCATGACTGAGCTAAGAGGCTGCAAGATTTGGAGGAGATAACAGAGAAAAATGTGAATTCAGGTAAAACAAACACTGATCTCATGCCTGTGATTTATGCCCTGGATTAATCTCACTGCAGTGACCCAGCTCCTAAAGCAAGGGCAGTCCCAAGCTCAAAACCATGTCTTGCAAGTGGACACTACAGATGAAACACATTTCTTGTGCACGTTTTGCTGAGCTTGTTAGCATAGTCATTGCTTGTGGTCATTAGTTATCAACTGTTTAAATCTGGAACTGAATGAGAGCTCTGAAACAAGGCTGTCCTCAGCTATTCCCAAGGATGCATTTATCTTTATTCTCTCTCTCCAAATCACTCTTCAAGAAATACTTCCACTCATCATGCTTAAAATAGACCACAACTGAGCTCAAAACCCAAGGCAATCAAACTTATCTTAGCTCTCAGTGTCTTGCAGTAGTTCATAGATTTAAAACACTCAGGGTGAAACCTTGGACCATAGAAGCCAATGATGAAATTCCATGGGAGCTGGGATTCTGACATACAGCTTCTCAGTGTTCAGCCTCTATCATCAAAGGAACATAAGGATGACTTCAGGGCATGTCAGTCAGGCATGAAATTGCACAGAGGAACCCCACTAAATGATTTCCAAATTGCATGTTACAGAAGATAAGAATTCAGGGGGTGAGCTGTACAAATGGATCAGAGCTGCGTGCAGCCAGATGAAGATGGGCACAGATTTGTACTAAGAATTTTACACAAGAAGATATCAGTAATTAAAATATAGTCAATCATTATTAGGTCATGGTAGAGTTAAACCAACACACAAATTGGTACTCTTCCACGAGCTTTGGAATGAGAAGTAAACAGAACAAACAAGGCAGCATTAGTCCTCTCCACACAGACACACAGCACAATGGATTCATAATGGCTTTATGTCGCATTGTATTTGAATTTTAACACTCTTTTATATATCTCAGATTGCTGGTGTTACCTTAACACACTGTAAACTCAGTACTTTAAAGCTGCAATCTTATTTAGAGAGCCTTCTCCCAGTTATGTGCAGACTGCATGCTAGTTATTGAAATCCAGTGCAGCAAGATTTTTGAAGGATCAGCAACAGAGAAGGAAAGAGTACAGGAGGAACTGGAATCTGTACTGCTGTCGTGCAGGTCACTTGCCTACGGTATTATCAAGAAACCTCCCCAGTCTGCTCCTCTGGAAAGTAATTCAGTTTTGCCCAAAGTGCCGCATTCAATCTTCAATAAATTAATAATTAAATAAAATTCAATTAATTAATTAATTCAATAAATTAAGAAGAGTGCAAAGGCCCTGAATTTGACCACTGATCTATGGCATTTTTTAGTGCTCCACTAGCTCTCTCTTATTACTCCCCCATGGACTTTCTGATGCTCACCGTGGAGACAGCAGAAGGAAACTACATACACATAACTGGGGACATACACTAACACACCAGTCTGAGAAATAGAGAGCTGAAATTCGGGCACGCATCAGCTCTGCTATGGAAGTAAATTCCAGCAAGGTGAGTAGTGCAGGCAGCAGCATTAACACGCTAAAAAACAACACCAAGATTTTCCAGAGCTCCTCTGCAAGAGCCTTAAAAGAGCCCAGAGACAGTAATTTGCACACAGATGGACTATGTTCAGTAAACAGAGCCAGTAAAAAATGCACTACAGCTACCGCCTAATTAACCATTACCTACATTTCCTAACAGTGGGAAACTTAATCCATGTGGAGGGCCAACTTCAAAGGCCAAGGAGGGCTAAGCTAAAGAAATACAAAAGGATACATAACTGAAAGTCACAGGATTAAAGAAAGGGAAAGCATAAAACAGAGTGGAGAAAAATCACTGAGAGCAAACCATTACACTGTCAAGTAGAGTCTTGGAAGCAGTGACAGAAGTCCCATGACTTGGAAAGTTTAAATTTACAGTAAACAAAGCATTAGGAAGCTTACAGCCCGGGGAGCAGCCCTGCCTCTTCAGGGAGACAGGAGCCTCTGCCTGTCACGCCTCTCCTTCAGCCAAGCAAAGATCTCAAAGATACAGCAATTTAGAGATATCTATGATCTCTGCATCAAACAGATCTCCAATTTGCAAATCATTAGCTGCAGAGATGCTTGCCAGAACTGTATCTCAGGCAATGCACAGTTCATGAATGAAGCTACACAGGTTCCATCGTTTTTTATAAGAGCAGCTTTGGCACTGCAGCAACCTCCTGTGCACCCTCAACTCACTGCTCATGGGCACCTGCAAAACAAACAGCACAGTCTGATGAAGGGTTGCCCAAACTGCTCTTGAATTCACTGACATCTCTGAAACTTTTCCTGCCCAAATTGTCCGTAAATCCTGGAAATCTGATCTGCAATATGATGAGCCCTGAGCTCTCCCTGCTGTACTGACCACCATGTGATCTGGTGTAAATTCCTTTCTTCCTTTCTGTCTTTTCTCCCTCTCTTTCCCTCCAACCATCATCATCTTACAGGTTGTTTGGAGACAAGGGGCTCTTTCTCTGTGTCTATATAATACCAGTACAGCAGGACTGCAGTTCCTGGTGAGGACACATGGGGCTGTTACATCAGTGACACTGTACAACATCCTGATACTGGGCATGACAAGTAACCACCACCCCTCCCAAAAAGCCACAGTAGTTTAATCGTTTTCTTCTGCTTTCTATTTTACTTTACCACACTATTAAGCTATAATGCTTGAGGAAAGTAAAACCCTCTTCCCTAACACACAGACACCTCCAGCTCCATCACTTTCTGACCAACACCTGGCCCATGCTTTGGAAGTCTTGCAGCTAACGGAAAGCTTACCTAATATTTTAATCACCAAAGAGGTCAGCTTTCCTCTGCTTTCTATCACAGAAATCTTCCTATCCTTTTAAAAAAGGGGGAGGAAGGGCTGAGGGTGTCCAGTGGTTAGCATGCAAGGAATCTGCTGCTCCCTTTTGTAGCGCTGCCTCATACACTGCTGAAGTGTCTGTGGGAGAAGGTGACAGCAGAGGTGTGTCATGTATCTCACTTCATACACAAAAGGAAATGCCACATCAGCAGCACAAATGACTCTTGACGCCAGCAGCCTGTTGTCCTGGAGGGCGCTGGAAGACAGCCTTGCCACAGGCTGTGCCTGCACTCCTTCCCTGAGCCACCCCATCTTGCTAACAAGATGCTCCAGAACAACTCCTAAGCAGAGACCTCTGGGGAAATAAGTCCTTTGGTAAAACGTTGCCCTCTGAAGTGCGGCTTCCTGCTGCTTTCAGTACGTGCGTCTACAGAGACAAAAGTGAGACTTCAATGTCTTGGATAAATATCTGGTTGCTGAAACATAATGCACAAGTGCTGCTCTAGAGCCCTTTAATTTCCTTTAAAATAAACTTTGTTCCAGGGCTCTTTATTTCCCTTCCACATAAGCTGTGCTTGTAGTTTTATGACAGTTTACCAAAATAAGAATCCTGCAGATAATCTGCTACAAAGGGTAATCCGGCTTTCTGGTAATAAGCAATGATCTTAGGCCAACCACTCCTGCTGAAATCCAGGATGCACTACTCTAGGAATGGGGGGCTGTGGAAAGCTTTATAAACAAGTCACTCCCGTGCACCTCCTCTGCAGTCAAGCAGCTGAAGTTCACTGAAATATACCTCCACCTTCAGGTATGTTTGCAGGCACAATTTGTGTTTGGGTTTCTTACTGAAGAGATTCACTCAGTAGGCACTTATCAGCAGTATCACAACGCTAACACTCCTGTTTCTCCTTTGCCCTCTGCATCATTTATGTATTCATTTCAATGAATTTATGTATTCATTTCATTACGCAGCTTCTTAGCTGTTAACTTCCAGACTTCTACAAAGGCATGAGATGAGAGATGTCCCCACGGAAGTGCAAATGTGATAACATGACAGATGGGAGAAGCACAGCATAAGAGGCCAGAGCAAGTGAGGATGGTCCCTAACAAACCTCCGTGAAGCAAAATCTCACTCTAGATGTTCCTGTCTCTTCTTCAGCTGTGCAGCCAGTTTGTGTTTATAATTTGTTGCTCTTACTGACAGCTGACTAACAATGGCACCTTCCATATAATCTTCTGATTTGCTGAAGTTATATGTGCATATAGTCAGCACCCCCTGCATAAATGGACAGAGGTGGTTAACTACAGATACTTGGGAGATAACAAACTTAAGTGATGTATTATCACTTACAGTGCTAAGAGCCAAATGAGTCAGGAACAGAACTCAAGGATTCTCTCTGGGTTTCATGTTACTGAAGTACAAGCCTCTTGAGACAGGATCATTTCTGAAGTAAGAAGCCAGAGAAACCAGAAACAGCAGAGAAACTCCTTGATGTGTAGAAAAAGCTATCCATTGGGAAGGAGATAATCTGGTCTTACAGTATACTCCATTTTAATCATATGCCTGAACTATTATTGACTAGAATCATAGGAATATTAAGAAACGTCTGGCCTAGGAAAGAACTCCAAAATGAGCAGATCCAGTTTAACATGAAATACCTGGAGGGAAGTGCCAACTGAACAGGCAACATCTTCCTTAATTAACGCTGCATATGAGCGGGGAGAGCGAGAAGGACACATCTGATGACTTGGTACAATTCTGCCATAGAAAGAAGACTGGATGCTGATGGTAGTTCTGTGAGGGCATCTCAGGGAGACATATTCTCCATCACAGGCATGGTCAGTGTAATTTTTTAGTACTTCCGATATGTAACCTGCAAAAAAACATGACACAAACCATCATTAGTGACAGGTAAGTTAATCATTAAGTTAATAATTAATATTCTAGTGCAGTTTAACAAACACACAACTAAACCATTGAGGGCCGTAGATTTTGCTACCCATCTCACATATAGGAAAAGAAGATAGACATCAACAGTGTGACAGAGAGAGGCTGAGTGATTCGTCCTTCAGCAGCGTTATACGTCCCTAGAGGAAGCAATATTCAGATGCTTCAAACTCTTAGTCCACTCATACCACTTACACTGGTACAAATATCAAGTCTACAGGAAACACAGCTGAGCCAGGCTCATCATTTACACCATATCTAGATCCTGCATGCAACTTGTGGTCCACCCGGACAAGACAGCCATCGATAAATTGGAGTGAGTCCTACAATGGGTCACTGGATGGGCAGGAGCTAGAGCACTTGTTCTGCTGGAAAAGAGGCAGCTTTTGGGGAAAATAAAAGCAACCTGACAGTGCCTGCAGCCTCCACAGGGGCACGAATGGCAACATGTATTTCAGACTGTGTATATGGAGTAGCTTTTTACAGCTAGGACAGTCAGTCAGTGGAGCAGGGTACCCAGAGAGGTTCCGCAGTCTCTATTACTTCAAGATCTCAGTGGATAAAGCTCTGAGTAACCTGATCTGACCTCTTAGTTGACCCTGCTTTGAGTAGGAGGTTGGACTAGATAACAACAGTCCTTTCCAACCCTTTCCTGTAATTTTACAATAACAGGAGCTGGAATTGTTCAGTCTAGAGAAGAGGAAGCTCAAGGGAGACCTTATTGCTCTGTATAACTACCTGAAGGGAGGTTGTAGTGAGCTGGGGGTCAGCCTCTTCTCTCGTGTGACTAGTGATAGGACTAGAGGGAATGGCTTCAAGCTGCGCCAGGGAAGATTCAGGCTGGACGTTAGGAAATACTACTTCTCTGAAAGGGTGAATGGGCTGCCCAGAGAGGTGGTGGAGTCACCGAGCCTGGTGGTGTTCAGAGAGCATTTGGATGTTGTGTTGAGGGGCATGGTTTAGCGAGAACCATTGGTAAAGGGCAAATGTTTGGACTGGATGATCCTGTGGGTCTTTTCCAACCTTAGCGATTCTATGATTCAATGATCACACCTCATGCTCCAGCATCCTAGCTTTATGGCAGCCAAAGGGACTCTCCAAATTCTCAACATCTTTTTTTATTCTCAGGGGCCAGCTTGGCATGCAATTACTTCTCACTGTTGCAAGGTGCACTGCTCACTCATATTCATTGGCACGTTCTCCAAGACTGCCATGATAATTTACACAGGGAAGCACAAATCATGACTTGAGAGAATTCATGTGGCTTACTGAGAATCATTTCAACGTCAAATTGAGCTGGATATGCATGTGAAGGCTATATTTACTCACTAAATAAATTACACTCAGGGCCTTTTCTCTGGCCCCAAGTCCATAACCAGCAATTTCCTCTTACATTCTAAAATAGTACAGCCTCATCTAGATCTTCGACTAGGAATAGATCTTCATCCATACTGACACTGAAACCTTGCACAGGAGATGTGTGAAAGAAGACTGGTTTGAGGGAACTTTAAGGTGCCTGGAACAACAATAATCATTGCTCTTACAGAGAACCAATACACACCCTTTTAGCTTAGACATGTAAGCTTCTGTTACAGGGGCTGGATTCACTGATCTTTCTACATTTCAGCCTGCGGTTCCATTTAGCAATTCTGCTGTTTCAGTGCACCAAGGTGTGTGCCAAATAGTTATTTATTCAAATCAACATGTTAATTTTCAAATCCCCAGGGAAGTGCTAGCTTATAAGAAGACTGAGACACAGTCCCAGTAACTAGAGTAAGGGCAGCATCAGGGAACGCCCTTATTTAATGTAGTGCCTTTATATGACTTGATCAGGAAAGTGCTTCAGTGATAAAATGAACTACTGAAGTGCATCTCCTTTCCCAGCTAGTAGAATACATGTTCTGGGTGATGCTATACAGATCAGCTCTTCTCCCCCAAAAGTGAGGCAACCATGAAAGACGGGCAGAAAAAGCAAACAAAAACAGTTTGTTTTTGAAATGAAATAGTAAGCCTCATTTTCCATGTTGTTACTCCAGTGCATTAGGACTTCTCCCCACATCTGACCTATTAGGGAGGGAGAGAACTATAGCCAAAGCAAAGTGAAGACAGCACTGGCTCCTCCAAAGACTCAATTATTCTGTCAGAGCAGCTATTCTGCAGCATGCCTTTCTCATCACCAAATCAGGATCAGGTAAGGTTTCCATCCCAGCAATTAGTGCTGATCACTTGTTGAAATAGTTCCTTCCTCTCCTTTTCTATCATCAATCTTGTAATAACTTGAGTTCGTTCAAGCTCAAGGTATGGAAGTGTCTGAATGCTTTGATGGTGACTGACCAACAATAAACAAAGCACGGTGCCTGAAACATCTGGCACTGTCCACAGTTAGAAAGCACTGAGTTAGGCACAGACATGATCAGGGAAGACACGATGTTCTCCAAAGAGCAACAGGACCAGGATGTAAAGAATAGATGCTCTGGTTTCCTCTTTGAATGTGCCAAATTTGCACTACATTCATTGGCAGTTCTTCTGAAAATGCTGACATTTCTATACCCACTGACTCATGTTTCAGTAAACCAAAACCTGAATAGTTTTCAGCATTCCTGCTGGGTTTTAGGTGACAAGTTTCCAGTGACCTTTTGTACCACTACATGGCACAGGCAAGAGAACTACAGGGAGGCTCTTTGCTAAATGGAGTGTATGAACGTGGAGCCAGTAGCAGAGTTTGAGGACTTGTATACCGAAATGAGAAGTGATTCTTAAATACAAAAGGAATAGCTTACAGGCCTCTGACTGTTTTCTGACAAGCATGAAAAAAACCTTTTCTGGGTGGCTGCAAGAAACTATTGGTGTACAGTAAAATTATACAGCAGATGACCCATCAGCTATTCATAGATACGTCAGTCAAGAAAATGAGATGAAAAAAGTATTATCAAATGATGCTATTGTCCTTCATCAAGCATGTTTCTCTGCATTACGTTCTGAGATACGAGCCATAAACTTACAAGTGCCCACTCCAGACGAAGATAGAGAAGGCTTTTAAAAGCTGAATCCTTTCATCAGCCTCAGATTCTAGGATTTAAATCAGCATTGTTGGATCCAAGACTGGAACGCAAGCAATTACTTAAAGAAGAGAAGACATCACAGCTGCATGGACACACTAAAATGTATTCTGTTTTGTCATGGTTCATCTTGGAGGGATAGTGGCATTAATTTCCATAGAATCATAGAATCATAGAACAATAGGATGGTTTGGGTGGGAAGGGACCTTTAAGATCACCCAGTTCCAGCCCCCTGCTATAGGCAGGGACACCTCCCACTAAACCAGGTTGCTCACAGCCCCATCCACCCTGGCCTTGAATGCTTCTCAGGAGGGAGCATCCACAGCCTCACTGGCCAACCTGTTCCAGTGTCTCACCACCCTTACAGTAAAAAATTTCAACCTGATATCTAATCTAAATCATCCCTTCCCTCTAGCGTGTCAGCAGCACCATTCAGCTTGATGTCATCTGCAAACTTGCTGAGAGTGCACTTGACCCACTGTCCACATCACCTGGTGTAGCAAAGTCAGGAAAGAAAGGGAAGAAACCAGCATGGCTGAACTGGGACCTGCTGGTCAAACTTGAAGAGTAAGAAGAAAATGCACAGGCAGTGGAAACAGGGACAGGCATCATAGGAAGAATATAAGGAAGATGCCAGGTTGTGTAGGGATGGGGTCAGGAAAGCCAAGGCGCAACTTGAACTGCAGTGGGCTAGGGATGCCAGAAAGAACGGGAAAGGCTTCCACAGGAACCTCAACCGGAAAGGGACAGACCAGGAAGGCGTACGCCCTCTAGTGAGTGACATAGGCAGGCTGGTAACAACAGACAAGGAGAAGGCTGGGGTACTTAACTTTTTTGCCTCTGTTTTCCCTGATAACTGCTCGCCACACAGCCCTCAAACGTTTGGTTTGGTAGGAGGGAATCGGGGAAGCAACGTCCCTCCCACTGTAAGTGAAGGTCCGGTCCTGACCACCTGAGGAACCTGAACATCCACAAGTCCATAGGTCCCGATGAGACGCACCTCAGAGTCCTAAGGGAACTGGCTGATGTGGCTGCCAAGCCACTCTCTATGGTATGTGAAAAGTCGTGACAATCAGGTGAAGTCCCTGGTGACTGAAAAAAAAAAGGAAACATCATATCATTTTATCCTTTTAAAAAGGATAAAAAAGACGACCCTGGGAACTACCGACCTGTCAGTCTCAGCTATGAAAGGCAGGGAGCTGATACAGGAGAACCAGGACTTCACCAAGGGCAACTCCTGTTTGACCAACCTGGTGGCCTTTCAAAGGGGAGATACAGGAAAGAAGGGGACAGACTTTTTAGCGGGGTCTGTGGTTATAGAACAAGGGGAAATGGCTTCAAGCTCAGGGAGGGTAGATTTATGTTAGATATAAGGAAAAAAAATCTTCAGTGAGGGTGGTGAGGCACTGGCACAGGCTGCCCAGCAGTGTGGTTGATGCCCCATCCCTGGAGATTGTCAAGGCCAGGCTGGGTCAGGCCCTGGGCAAACTGACCTATCTGTGGTGTCCCTGTGCAGTGCAGGGAGTTGGACTCAATGGCCCTCAGAGGCCCCTTCCAACTCCAAGGATTCTATGATGCAGTGATTTTCTTTGAATCTCCTGCACATCTATAATCTCTTGAGAACTTAATTTTTAAGAAAAGTATTTTAAAATCCGTTATGGTTATCTAGTTTTATTTATTTTCTAATATTTTATGTTTTGTAAAGGTAAATAAATATTGCTTTCAAATCTATCATTTTTATGCAAATATTTCTAGATAATAGGGAAATTTAAACTAGAAAGGTACTCTACATGTCACATATCTAAAACTGCTGCTCATAGTAAGGCTGGTATCAAAGTGAGATTGAGCTCTCTGAGCCTTTTCGACCAGGGCTTTGAAAATTCCCAAGGACAGAGACCCAAATTCTGAGGCATGCTTGTGCTTCACCACCCTTGCAATAAGAAAGTTTTTCATATAACTGCTGAGAATTTCCCTTGTTCTGATTTGTGTCTATAACCTTTTTATGATGAACCTGTAGGAGTCCCATTTTGTTGTATCTATAACCATTTTTTGGAAGCAGAAGGAAGGAATTAGGTAATTTTTCAGCCTTCTCTTCTCCTCCCCTCCTCTGCCATGTGCTCTAGCCTCAAACCTTCCTGCTGGCTGTCCATGGGACTCTGACTTATCACTGTCTTTGAGCTTGTACCACTATTGTGATCTTTGCTTTGAGGAGCTGACCATCCAATTCCATTGCTTCTTAGTAATTTCTTGAAAATTCACATTTCATGCAGGCAGGCACAATGTTGAAGGAAATTTGATGGTACAGAGACTTCTGATGGAAAGAGCTGCACCACAACTTTATCAAAATGCAGCCTCCTGTCTGGCTGCTCATTCTTGCTCCCATACTCCATATCAAAGTTCCGTCCACTGTGCCAACATACAGATTTGTTGAGATGTGCTATGAATGATATCACAGAGCTGAAATGGGCTAGAAACGTGCGTTCTTCATTGTTCTCCTGGTTGACTTTAATTCAAATGCATTTCACCAATCTAGTTAACAGCATAATCCCACAAAAACTTCTGCCAAATAACTGAGAGAACTGTTCCCCAAGATATTGAAACAGGAATACGTGAAATATATCTGGCAAATGGCACCCCATAAACACTGTGTGTCACACAGCTGTGTAGTTTCTGGTAAGAAATACAGACCTCCAAGAAGTAGCAAGAAATTGTTTAGCAAGAGACAACTGATGAAGCTTTTGCCATCTATTGTTCATCCTGCCCAGATAGTGTACGAGTTACTCATTAACTTGTCTTGAAATAAACTGGCCTTAAAACACATCCAAGAATCAATCCAAATTTAAGCCATCCCACACTATACAGCCACCCAGAAACCAAAGCCTCATCACTTTGTATGTACGCAAAAAACAGTATGATACCATTGAACAGCACAAAACAAATACAGACTTCAGATCAGTCCAACTGAACAGTCCCTGCAAAAGGAGGGAATCCAGCTGGAATTCCCTTCTAGTTAAGGCCCTGGGCCATGATGGCCCATCTGTCCCAGATGAGACCCTTTCACCTATGTAAGGGGAAAAAAAGCAATGCCAGTTGTGTTTCTGCAACAGCCTGCAGTAAATCAACCGATTGGAGGTGGGCACACTGCCTTCTGCACCCCACAAACACCCTGCCATGAGAGCACAAGAATGAGTGGGAAGAGCTGAGCTACAGCTGATTCCCATAAATACCGGCCCAAGGCAAGGGCCCTCCGAGGATCCCTGCATCTCACTACCAAATCGTAGAATCATAGAATTACTCAGATTGGAAGGGACCTCAAAGATCATCAAGTCCAACCGCAGCCTAACCATAGTACCCTAACTCTAAATCTGTGACCAAAGGTTCTCTCTTTTCAACACTGACACCTCGGTGTCTTCCAAAGCATGGAATTCAACTTGAAGCCAGCCAGACTGCCGACCACACGGCCTTCCACCTTCCAACCCACACCTTCACAGCTTTGAAGTCAAGACGTGAACTGACAGAAACCAGCATCTTCCCAACCAGAAAACAGAAACCCACTATGAACATAAACACGATGAAATAAAATCTTACAGGCATATTATCTCTAGATCTGTGTCCATGAGATGGACAGCAGGACCCCAGCAGAGGGGAGGAAGGGACAGGGTAGGGAGAAGGTAGATGGGTCTAAAAACAGCAGCAGCAACGATCGGAGGAGGAAAGCTAATTTTTTAAGTATGATCTCGGAATGCATGATAACACAATATAGCACAATACAATTGGAAGCGAGGCCAACAAATCCAACAAAATGAGAGACAGCATCCAAACTGAAGGCCTCGCTCTGACGCTGCCCGCGAACAGCGGCAATGGGCCACGTGCTGCTCAGCTGTGAACAACGAACAACGGGCGGCACCGGACCCGCCGGGCGCTCTGCCCTTCCTCCTTGGGGCGAAGCGCAGCGCAGAACACAGCCCCTCCCCTCCCAGAAACGGCGGCCCACAGGACCGGAACGCTCACTCTTTCACTCCAAGCACCTTACATGATGATATGATGTGGAATACCGGCAGCAACAAATCACAAAACCACGACAACAGGAAGGAAAAAATCTTCCTTCCATGTACGTGGCATATGATTTATGTTCACAGAATGGTGTGGGTTGGAAGGGACCTCAAGGATCATGAAGCTCCAGCCCCCCCAACAGGCAGGACCACCAACCTCCACATTTCATAGCAGCCCAGGCTGCCCAGGGCCCCATCCAACCTGGCCTTGAACACCTCCAGGGATGGACGGGGCATCCACAGCCTCTCTGGGCAGCTGTTCAGCACCTCACCACTCAGAGTAAAGAACTTCCCCCTGACATCCAACCTAAATCTTCTCTCTTTGAGCTTTAAACCATTCCCCCTTGCCCTGTCACTGTCTACCCATGTAAAAAGTTGATGCCCCTCCTGTTGATATATTGTAAGTACAGGGACAATATTATGACTCAGCCTTGGAGCAGGCAATAACAGATATCACAAGAAACACACATCATAGAACCACAGAACATTTTGCATTGGAAGGGACCCATGAGCCCATCCACTTCCCATCCCCTGCCATGGGCTGGCTGCCCCCCACCAGATCAGGTTGTCCAGGACCCCATCCAGCCTGGCCTTGGTGATGGGCTCTGTGCAGCCTATGCCAGCACCTCACTACCCTCTGAGTAAAGAACTTCCTCCTGATTGGTAACGTACATCTCCCTTCTTTTAGCCAGAGAAACAGAATGCAGCTGCTGGTGATGTTTGCATGGATGTCAAGCACTTCTGCCTGCGTTGATCTGCATGGCTAGAGACATGTCACTCTGTCGGGAATTGGTGCTCATTCTCACTACTAACTGGAACTTGAACACAGATCTGCAGCAGCTTTGTCTCTATCAGAATACCAGATTCAGCAGCTCCTAACGCTCCCCACTTATAACTCCATGTGTCCATACATATGTATGTATTTATATGCATATATGCATGCACATATGTTAAATATAAAAAACAACCTTAAAGAAAATTTTACCTAACTTAAGTTGCAGAAGAATTTCAAAACCCAGTGTAATAGTGGGGCTCATTTTTTGCAGTGCTAAATTTCTCAGAACACTTCATAAACATTGTTATAGCTTTACAAATTTCAATACATTAATGTATTCCTTTAATTGTAAAGATATAATAATACTTGTTAGTATGTGTTACACAACAACTATATGTCATATTGCACATAACACAATCATATTTTTAAAAATACGTTATAATCCAATTGTAGTTAACTGGTCACCTTGGACATACCATATGGGTATTGTTCAGTACTAAGAGAATGAGAGCGATGATCTGGGAAGGGGTTTAGTGCATGCTTCCAAAAAGACAAGACAGAAACGATTTCATTCTAGAGCTTCAGCCATAGTAGGCATTGAGGTCATTGCCTTATAGCTGAAGGAACAACATGGGCAAACTTCCTGAGCATCCATTGGCTCCATCTTCTTGGCCCTCAACCAAGTCCTTTCCCCACACAGCCATCGCATGTATAAATCACAGCACTGTGGCCATTGTATTGCATCCTGACTAGAGATAAAGAGTTCACATCACAGGGGCCATGTAGCTCATCTAAATCAATTTACAACTGGTTTAATTAGCGGACAAGACATTTTTCTCCAGATGGTTTACGTACAAGGGACTTGTAACAGCAGGGCTGTAGTATAATGTCAGTAGGCTGCCAGGACAACACACAGAGAACTTCCCACAGTAAACACGTTAACAGGGGGACACACTTGTATGTAACTACCAGTCCATCTTCACAGCTAAGCCTCCTCATGTAGACAAGATCCACTTGTATGTATTTAGATTGCAATTCCACCATAAAATTCTCTCCATCCCGCTCTTTTCTATGAAAATTCTTACTGAAAACAAATTTACAGAAATCAACACTACAAATCCAACATGCAAATGGAAAGACACCAAGTAAGTAAACAAACCCAAAGCTTGATGTCTTTTGGCAGCACTGACTGCAGCTAAGTTTAAGAGTCTAAACAGGATCTATTCCCACAGTCAGCCTCTTCCCTGGGCAAGCTAATTCTCAACCTTCCCTACAAGCACCGTTGGGTCATATGGCAAGAGACTGACAGCCCTTTTGTGCCTTCTGGGCCAGTCACTAAAATTGCTGAAATGAAATCTGTGGAGTTTTTCAAGGGCCAGGGATCAGCTTATTCATGTGTTGATAAAGCAATTACCCAAAGCAGTGCTTATATAACAGGGGATGGAGTCAGGCACTGAATCCGTGCACTTCCCTCAGGACATATTCTGAGTTCACTGAATATCTTGCCACTTACTCAACACACCAGGAACAATTTGTGGTGATCAGTGTTCAGACCACCTCTACCTAGTCCACAATTTGCACTTTCATGGTTTGTGTCGTCAGTCTGCAAACCATCACTGTCCACATTCCCAGAGAGAAGCACCTCGTAAAACTCTGCAATGCACCTATTTACCTCCATCAGGTTCCTTCTCAGGCTTTCCTTAGCCGTGTCCCCTCCGGAGAAGCCAAGGCTGGTGAACACAGTACATGGCAGCAGTCTTCTGATGCATCTCATATGACTGATGAATGAACCTTTTGGCTTTTCCTCCAATATTTTGGAAGGATGGGGTTCAGCACACGACAAAGGAAATTCATTCCCAAATCAATAGGAATTGTTTGGCAATAGGAAATATTCAGCACCTGCCATGAAACCAGCTGCTGCATACCAGGTCTCCAGCAAAGTTTGCAGCAACTCCTTCATGTCCCCAAGCAGAATGGCAGTAAGCAGCAGAGCACCAACAGAGGAACACTGACAACTGTCCAATTTGACCAAAGGAGACTTTCACCATTGCAAAAAGGAGGCAGAGGCTTTATTTATTTTTCTGTAATAAAAACATGCAGCAGAAGAAATACAAATCAGCCTTCTTATAACCATGTGTTTTTGCAGAGTGTGTAGAGGAAGTACTTAAAAGCAGCCAGGCCTTTTACTGGAAGTGACAGAGAAACAGCCTGCTGTCACTCAAGTTAAAGGAAAGCCTTTACACAGCACATCATACTGAGACAATGAAAATAGCTATTTGACCACGCTAGTGACAGACAGAACTTTGTGCACTGACCAATTCCACAAGTACATCAACAACAAAGCCGTGACAATCTGACGAGAGTGAGGAAACACTAACACTAAATGAACAGCCTTCTGTCCATTCGGGAGAACTTAATTCTGTCAAGACCATGAGTCCAGGGAGATGGCAGCTTTGTTTAGACTAGGGCAAATGGCAGGAGTGAAGGCAAAAGTGCATAACCCTGTAGGAGCTGCTGCTAAAACCATCAGAAACAGACACGTGTTCCTTGCACACTGAGCCAGAAGGCAGCCCCAGAGCAGAGCACATTCCTGAAAAATGTAGATTGCAACTGGCAGGCCAAAATGTGGAACAGTTCCTGTGATCCTGGAGAGCAAAGCTGAAATCCTCTTATCTTGCATGAAATAAAACAGCCTGACTTACACACGCAAATATCGACTCGGGAGTGAAGAGTTCTCCAAAAGGAAAAACAGTTCCCACCAGCTTTTACTCTCTCACTGATTTTTATGAGCACTTTGACACTCTGATGGACATTTTTATTAGAAATTTTTTTACTGCAGGCTGTGAAATTCCAGACCTCCCTCAATGAATCTTTGTAATAAGGGGAGGGGGTAAGAAAATCTTCATGCTCAACTAGGTCAAATCAGCCTGAATTGCTATTTACCACCTTGCAGTTTTTCCACTGAAGAAGAAGGGAATTTCTGTGGATGAGGACATTGATTTCTGTGGCAAGACAGCACAGAGTTCACAGACCAATGGTGAAAGCTCTGCCAAGACACAGCAGAGAACCCATGGGTGTGGATTCCCTTCAGACCAGAGACCTTGACTTTTATTCCTCTTGAACTCACTTTCTGAGAAAATACAAAAATTAGGCAAAAGCCTGTTTTCAGCACCGGAATGCTGACGTTTCCCCTTTCCCTCTGCTTTCCATTCCATATTTTATTTATTTGTTTTTATTCAAGGTAGATTTGACAAACTTAATGAGAGCAGAATCTCTGAAACAAACCTGCATCATTCTCCCCAGAACCGGCAGTAAGAGCTGCAGTGTTGCCCCCTGCATGACCCTCGCCTGTGAAATGCATATTTCTCTTTGCTTTGGCTCAGCCTTGGCAACTTTATGAAGCTCAAGAGAGGAGAGGAAATGAGGAGAGACTGAGACAAGATAGAAAAGGCTAAACAGTGAAAGGAAGATACACAACAGGGAAAAAAAGAGAGAACTGAAAAGGGGAAAACAAAAGAAGACAGAAGATAAAGCAGGCAGGTAAAAAAATCTTGTTCTGATTCGTCAATTAGAAGCGTGGTCCCAAGAGTAAGGATTGGCTGAAAACATCATGGGGGCTGAATCCCTCAAGCAAAGGTAGAAAAACTTGAGAAACAGAAAGGGAGCAGTCTTAAAATACTGTGAGGGGGGAGAGAGAAAGTTTTGGGTAAGAACATCCACCTGTAAGCGACCCCGTGGTCAAGCTGCTAGATCTGAATACCATAACTGCCTGCAGAAAGGGCTGTTATGCAGAGATAAAAAGTACCCAGGAGAAAAGGGAGCTCAGAGTGGCTGTGAAAAGAGAAAAAGATTAATAAGTAAGTTTGCATGAATATCTCACCATTTTGAATGTGTCCTATCTCTGATGGTTGGTCTACAGACTCAGTAATTGACTTAACAGAATGTGCAGTGTGTTTTGTATGCAGCAGCCAGGCAAAAATGCCAGATCAGCATCTTCTGCTTTTGCCATTTACTTTAGTCAAAAGGGAATTTACTGTTCACCAGTATCCGGACAACTTAAAGCAACAATAAATGTCAGAGCAGCAAGAGGGAAGATTTCACATGTAAGTTATTTTTTTCTCAGTTTGATATAAGCAATACTAACAAGAGATATGGATCCTGAGCATTAAAAGTTTAAGCTGTCAGGCTGCCTAACTCAATTTCCCTCATGCTGTTTCTGGAAAAGGCATTGCAGGAAAGGACAGGTAGTTTGCACTTGGGAGTAAAGGCAGGATGGTCTCCCTACTTTGGGCTGTAGTTCAAGCAGTTTGGGCTTCTTCCTGCCTATTAAATGAGCCACAGTTTCCTTGTACTCAGGTGAAAAACTGTGCCTGTGTCAAAATATCTCACCAGTTTCACTGTAGTTCTATTTTTCCTATAGAATCATGTCATTTGCTAACAGAACTCGTGCTCCAGGTGTGGCTTTTAAAATCATTGCCTATAATTTTTTTTTTTCCTGCATTGGTGGGAAGGTAGCATTATTTCCTAGCCAGGCAAAGCTGGAATGCAGAGGAAACTTTGGCCTAGGAGACTGTTCTTTGGACACCAGTTGGCATGCAATTTAGCTACCATCTGAATGGCCTCCATATGGTCAGTATAGGAAAGAAAGTGCTATCAGGTACAAAACACTTCATTCTAAAGTAGATACCTAACCAAGAACAGGAGCACAGGTCAGACAAACCATGTCTGAAATTGGTTTATCCCTGACTGTAAAAGGAACACCACCTAATTAGCTCAAACACAGTTTTGTAACAGTCACCAAAATAAAGATGAGCTAAATTGTTCATTACTTATCACAGTACCGAGCAATGGCTTCATGATCTACTTCTAACAAGAGTTACCCCAAGGAGGAGCCCACCTTGGGTATGGAAGGTCAGCAGAGTACCAAGTTCTCATGTACTGATCCCTCTGGGGTCCTACAGAGTGACTCTGCTCCAGCAATGCAGCAGTTGTTTGTGCTAGTACAGTCTTAGGAGAGACCCTGGTGTTCTCAGCTTTTGCTATCCCTGAAGTCACTCCCAGCATAACTGTTGTCATCAGTCTACCTACAGCTTGAAGTGAATGCTACAGAAGACAAAACAAATATGACTGAATTTATCTACATAAAATGAGCCCAAGGACAATTTGACAATGCATAGTCCTGAGGGAGAGAGGTCATGCATTACTAAACTGACTAGTACGTTAGAATGACCACTACATTCCTCTCCTTTTCTCAAAACAAGGTGAACTTGTCTAATCAGACAGCTTAGAAGTTCCCTTGAGCCTTGCCCTGACAATGACTGGGAAATGGCTAGTTAGCACAGGTCTGAACAGTGACTTTGGGTGTGCAAAAACTTAAGCAGGACAACTGTGTGGCAGTGATTAGCACATCCCCTTGCTCCACTTGTCTTACTAGCATACCTAACTGCATACCTCTACTATACATACTAGAGGCATAGAGTATACAACACCTGCATTGTGCCACTAAAGAAAGGTCACCTCTGGCCTTTCTGCATTCATTCCTGCACCTCAGTTTCTGAAATATCAGATGGAGATGACCCACGTCAGTACCCATAGGCACGCAACAGAAAGATAAGGACTCGTGAAAGTGAAGTAACATGGAAAGACTGGCAATAGAGACATAGAAATGCTTACTGGTTTTTAATCAGGAGCACTCAGCACTTCAGGACACACCAAAGGGGATGAAAAAATACACGGGAGGGAACCTCTTAGCCTGGAATATAACTTAATAACATTAATAAAGACATCTGACTAAGAGAAAAGACAGAACAGCCCTATTCCACTACACCATCACAATCTTCTCTGAAAAAGCAGTAAGTGAAAACACAAAGGATGTTTTCCCACAGGGTCTCTTTTCTCCCCCACCTCCCACTACAGCCATTCCCCATATTTGCAGTTTCTTTCAAAGACAGAAATAATATTTGCCTTCCCTAGCAACTAAGAACAAAGAGACAGTAGAAATTCGACAGTGGAATTTATTAAGCTGCATGCTGCACTAACCCCTTGTATAGGGACAGCAATCAGGCAGAGCAGAGCGGGCCCAGAGCAACAGCAGATAGAAAAGCTTTTTGGCTAAAAGCTATTTGCGCTGCTCTGACACAGAGCAGTTGCTTTGACTAATAGGCTAGAGAGGGGATTTGTTTTGCAAAGTAACACTTCGAAGGGCTCTTTGCCTCACAGCTGTAACAGTAACTAAATCCACAACGCACGTTTTCCTCTTGCTTATTGTATTACATATCAAAACATATCGCAGGCCAAAACAGCTTCAGGATCAGCTGCTGCTAAACTTGGCAAGAATTGTGCATGTATATGGACAGTGTCACTATTTACAGCTAAAGGCTGTGCTTAAACAAGACCTGGGGGCATTCCCCAATCCCTAAATCTTGAGTGCACATCCCAGCTGCCTCTCCTCAGAAAAGGTGATAATCTAAAGAACATAATTTTCAACTGGTCTCTCTCTCTCTCTCTATATATATATATAAGCCTCCTGAAAATGCAGACTGATGAATAGCCCCTCCTACATTATCCTGGTTTGGGACAGGACAAGGAAGTGTACTCAGGCACTCTAGAACTCAATCTAATATTAAGCTTTTCTATTGCATTAAAAAACACTTCTGAACCAGTGTATGTAATCTGCATATTTTGCACATGACACAGAACTGGAAGGAGCCCTTGATAGAGCAGATTATTTGGTGAGGTCTACCATTCAGGGGGATCTCAACAGCCTCAAGAAATGGGTAAGGAGGAATATCATGAATTTCAATTAAGGGGAGATGCCACATCCGGCTCATGGGAATCTTCCTATGCACCAGATGAGGCTGAGAATCAAGAGACTGTGAAACAGCTATGCAGAAACAGACCAGGAGCTCCTGGCAGACACCAAGTTAATAATAACCCAGTAATGTATCCTCACAGCAAAGGAGAAGTGAGGAAAATAAAGAAAATGGAGCCATTTTTCTCAGTGGTATCCAGCAAATGGACAAGAGGCAATGGGCACAAACTGAAAAACCAAAAATTCTATTTAAATATACAAGTTTAAGGGTGGTCAGACATTGGAAGAAGTTTCCCAGAAATGCCATGGAGTCCCTATGCTTGCATATATTAAAAATCCAATTAGACACTGCCCTGAAAATCCTGCCGTAAGTGACCCTGCTCTAAGGAGTCGGGTTGGACTAGAAGATCTCAGGAGTCCCTTCCAACTTCAGCTATTCCATGACATCCAACCACTTCTCAGCATGCACTGACAAGATCATGTCTCCTTTAAAACATTCTGAAAGAAAAAAACAAACACATATTTCTCATGACACCAGTTGATGAATTTCAGCATCATCTCACTCTGTTCACGCAGACATTTCCACTTGGTGAAGGAGCCAACAAGGGGAAGCAAAATCCTGGACCTGCTGTTTGTTAACAGAGAAGGTCTTGTGGGGGATGTAAAGGCTGGGGGCTGTCTGGGGCAGAGCGATCACAGAATGACAGCTTTTTTGATCCTTGCTGAAGCACAGAGAGGAGTCAGCAGAACTGCCACCTGGGACTTGCAGACAGCAGACTTTGGTCTCCTTCGTACCATGGTTGAGAAGGGCCCTTGGGAGGTAGTTCTGGAGGACGTGCAAGCCCAGAAAGGCTAGCAATACTTTAAGGAAGCTATTACAAAAGTGCAGGAGCTGACCATCCCCAAGTCATGGAAGACGAGATGACAGGGAAGGAGACCCGTCCAGCCGAACAGAGACCTTTAGCTGGAACTCAAGAGCAAAAGGAAAGTTTATGATCTTTGAAAGAGGGGGCAAGCTACTCATAAGGATTACAAATACGTAATGAAGCGATGCAGGGAGAAAATTAGAAAGGCCAAAGCCCAGCTAGTACTGAACTTGGCCACTAAGGTGAAAGACAACAATAAATATTTCAATATGAACATAAACAGTAAGAGGAGGGCTAGTGAGAATCTCCATCCCTTGTTGGATGCAGAGGGGAATACAGTGACCAAGGATCAGGATAAGGCTGAGGTACTTAATGCCTTCTTTGCCTCAGTCTTTAATAGTAAGACTAGTGACAGGACGAGGGGAAATGGTCTCAAGTTGTGCCAGGGGAGGTTTAG
>PPHD01008714.1:0-21451 GCA_002909625.1 Bambusicola thoracicus | reverse complement strand
ATAATAATAATAATAATAAAAAAAAAAACAACAACAAAGAGATGGAGGTTTTGTTAGTGATATTGAACATACCACAGAGAAGACTAGCAGCAAACATGAGACAACAATTCTGAAGTAGACACCAAAGATTTAGCTCTATTTTCTATAACCATAGGATATGAGTCTATGAAACGAAATCAGTTATGTTAAAAAAGGCTTTCCCTAATATTTGCAGTGAGGCAGATGATCTCATATAGACTTCTGGCATAACTACATGTCAATACATACAGATATATATACTTCATTTAATGATAGTAAATGAACTGTAAGAGTTAATAGTCTTGCACTCTAAATAAAGGCACTAAAATACAACCATGTTAAGCATGGCACAGAAACGTAAGCACAGCAGAAATGTATTATTCTCCCTATGAAAGAAGCATCAGGGTTTGCCTTGTTGCTTTCCTCAGGCTCCATCCACATGGCACCGTGAAGTTAAACCCTACATTACCAGGCAGTGACATTTAAATTGGTAGTTCTCCCAGTTTGATAACCACCTCAGGTTTGTACCTGGGTTTGGTGCTCATGCATTTCTGCCCTTGCTGGGGGCTGTACCTTTGATGGCAGAATGCAAAAGGCACCTTCCTGCTGACTTTAAAAGTATCTGTAGGTTGCACAGGTCATCCTGTGGTGCACAGAAAAGAACTGTTCTTTTTGTTTGTTTGTTTGCTTTGTTTGTTGTTGTTGTTGAATAGAACAGTGGACTGGAAACCTTGGAAGCTTTTTTTTTCTGAGTTCTCATGAGTGACTCTGGGTGTTGCACTTACACTTAATTTCTCCATACGTATAATGGAACAATAACACTTACCACATGTGATAGGGCACTTACCTAACCCAAAAGCCAGAACAATTCTTTGTAGCCTTTGCATTGCTCCAGTTATTGTCCCTCTGTGTGATTCCATCTGCTTTGACGTAATGCTCTGCAAGTTTCAGACTTTCAAGTGTCATCTATAGATTCAATCACTTGTAGTTTTTAAATAACTTCTCTGCCCTTCATTTAGAAAGGAAATTATGAATAGGTTTACTATCATGTAGCATTGAGCATGTGTTAAAACTGCCAAGAGATAAGTGGTCTTTGATTTTCAAATGTATATTAATGGATCAATATTCTCCTTTCTTGCCATATACATATCTCATAAATTATAATGTCATTAAACCTGGAGAATGAATTTGACCTTATCCACTGAGCATCATGTTTTAGTATTAATAGTTTTGTTCTTAACAGCAATTGGGAAATACAGCCAGACACGTGAATGACATATTCCTATCTTTAGAGCGTGCCTTTACTCATTCAAAAAAAAATGCAGTTTGAAAACTATAGCAAAAAGAATTTGTATCTTTATTTTTAAACACTGAGTTAATGCTGGGATTGTATAAAATTCATATTTAATCAGCAAAACTGCATTTGTCTATGCTTCTAGTATGGGAGAAAAGGCTTGAATTTGAATAATTATGCATCTCTGGACTAAGAGCATGGGTGCAGTCATTTATTTTCACATCTGTTTTAAGAAGGAAATGCATAGCTAAGTCCAAATAAGAAAACACATCACATTAAAGGGCAGTGTATAGGTAGTTTTTCATGAAGTGTAATGTCTTCGACTCCAAACAAGGCTTTGGTGTAAAATTCTAGCATTGTAAAACATCACAAATTAACTCAGCAACAGGGTGACTTTATACAGTGTTTCATACCAGGAAGAAAGGGAACAATGCAAGGAATAAGAAAAGACTGATGTGGAACGCAGAAATATCTTTGCAAAGGTAATACAGCACCAGATCACCAAGACATCGCCGTGTGCTGACAAGAAGAGTAGCACAAGGAAAGGAAGGGGAATGCTTTATGCTGGAGAAATTCATTGTGAGATAACAATAAAATGTAACTGGCCAATATTAAAGAGGTGCTTTATTTGGCCAAAATCAGTGGATTTTTCTCAGGAAAGAATTTGATTCAAGCTACTTAACAGTATCAACATAATGCTTCATTTGTATGGGTGAGAAATAGAAAAGCAATAGTGGAAAGTGTCATTAGAACAGTGTCAAGCCACGATGTCCTTGAAACAGAGTAGAAAACTTCTGCAGGAATTTAAATTACACCAGAATAGAAATCTATGCATAAAGAACTACAAAAGAAAAAAGAGACAGAGAAACAAGCAGGCTAGCTCGCAATAAATGATTATTTGATTATTCTTGTGTCTCTCTTGCTTAGAATAGAGCAACTTCATTATAAGTTTAGGAGCTATACAAAGTTACGTGGGATGAGATAAAGTATTCCAATCTAAAGCTAGAGGCATCAGAGAAACTGCTTTCTTCTCCAGACTGGATCACACCAGCACCAGGAGCCACTGGCTGCCAATTTCTTTAAATCATTTTGCTTATAGGTGACAACAGTGGGCTCTGAGTTCTTGCTTTAGTTCTATCCTATCCTTCTGCCGTGGATGAATGTTTATTGTATGTTATTTTGCGGATAGTGCTGTTCTTAGATAAGGTGCCAAGTTGGAATTTACCTCTAGGATTGTTAAAATGATTATTTAAAGAATAAGCAAATGTATATTCATATAAGAATAATAATTAAAAAAATACAGCCAGTGCTCCTTGTGAGTACTGTGAGATAAGAAAACACTATTGTATATCTTGAGCATATATTTCTGTCTTATGCTACTGCCTAAAGCACCATCACAGAGCAAAGAAATGAGAAATTTTAAAGGCTACTGAACGCTGGAGATGTGAGATCAGCACCAGACTATTTAACACGGGTTCTTAGAATGATATGTAGGGAAGATGGAGTGCTCAAGGACTCTCCAGTACGTATTTATAATTGAAGCATTTGCTAGGCTACTGTGTAACACAACAGCCTAAAATAGAAAAAGACGAAAAGAAAATAATGCCTCCCCGAATCCCTCTGAAGTGACTCATCACAATCTCTCTTACAGCTTCTTTTCCAATGTATCTTTACCTTCCACTGCTTCCAGGTTCACTGATGCAGAATGCTGATTGTGGCAGTTTTCACAGTTATGCTTTTCTGTCTCTATTTCTTAAAACCAAACAGAACAATTCCAAAGGGTTTAATGAATTAAGCACCCTCCTTTTCTATGTTTCACCAGATGATAATGGCATTGAGTCACTCTCAGATCTGCAAACTGAACTGAGATTTCTACTAAATTGAATGAAGTTCAACCTTGAGAATTTGCTTCAGTTTATTTTAAAATAAATGCTTAGACGTTTATTTGAATTTCATTGTGCCCTCTGGACGCTGCAGCACTTAGACGATACTAAATTACTTGGAGGAATTTGCCTTGCTTTATCTGAATCATGGCTATTATTTCCTCTTAAGAAAATTATTCCACAACAAACGGTGTCAGTGCTGCACTAGAAGTCTACGAGGAAGTTTTGGCCCTCTATTCTATGAGCAAGGGCTCAGAAACATATCAGAACAGAGCGCTAGGACCATGGACACATGGCAGGGAAATGACATGCTCTTCCACCTTACGTGATTTAACAGAACAAAGAATGACCTCTTCTCAAGATGCTGCTGTCAAGGGGACAACAGCTCCACTGAAATTAAATTCTAATGGTAACACAGGCAGAAATGTCAACTGTAAATCAAGGAGGCTGTTTAGTTCAGCTTGCTAGAAGGCTCGGACTAGTCTGAAATTTCATGTCATGCCGCCAGATTTATAATGATACGAGTGGGTACAGAGTCTGATCTGCCATCTTTGATCCGATAAAATATTCAGGCACATCATTTTCAACTTTAAATGTCCACTTTCCCTCTTTCAGAATCAAATTCTTCCCTGATGATACGAAGGCCAGAGCGATTCCACTGACTCATACAGGCTTTTCCCATTTACTCTATAGTCAGTGGAGTGAGTGTAGATTTAAATCAGTGTAATTGGGAGTAAAAGTTGGCTTTTTAAGTCTTCTACTTCTATTTTTAAAATCTTCTCTGTCAAGTTTCATAAAGTCAGATGTGAAGATGAATTTATTGTTTAAGCTTCTTTTTCCTGCAGGCAAAAAGCTTAATCATTTTTTTCTACTGACCTTGTCTTGTCTAAAGATGAGTCAATGAATCAAGTTATGAATGATATATCATGAATAAATGATTTATGCCTGGTCAGATCAAATATGATGTATTACTTAGGTCCTTGAGTATTATTGCATATAAAGATTTATCTGAAATGTCATACAATTGGTCAGGGAGAGAATTCTGAAGTCTTTTTACATCCTCTTGGAGAAAAAAAAAAAGAAAAAAAAAAGAAAAAGGGGGTATGTAACTGTTCTCTGACAAGAGACATTTATCTTGGCAAAAATCTCTGTCTCTGACAAAGGCTTAGGAAGGACAGTCCAGCAGGTATGGTTCTCTGCTGGAACGCAGGGGGTCCCAGATATGCCCGTCTTCCTGATTCTTTGCAAAATCCTTTCATGTCTGTAGGGTGTCACGACACAGATCAGCACAGAGACTTGGATGTGCTTATACAAGTCATTTTTTTTCTTAATAAACTTACTTGCTCATTTAGTTTAGTCTGTCTTAGCATTCATCATATAGATTATCCATTATTGAGTCCTAATAACGTTAGAATGCAAACCTATTCTGGCTGAAGTTTCTCAGAAAGTATCACATAACAGCAGTAACCACTGCTCCCTCTTACAGAAGATTTTATTACATTTATAGCATACCTGCAAAGTAGTTCCTCAGGCAGACTGCATTAGAGATCCCCAAAGTCTGCAGGGTGAAGCCTGGTCATAGCCCTGAATCATCTTCAGAAAGCAAACTGGTGCAGAAAAGTTATTAGAATATACAAAGCCTACAACGTTCTGAAGAGATAAAGAGGTATATCACCTCTTTCAACTTCATGCTGTTCATCCTCACTGACATAACACACCTTCCCAGCTACACTTAATGATACTAACCCTAACGTATTCGATCACCAGCTAGATCACACTTTGCTATAGAATGTTCTAGTGTCTACTCAATGAGCTACTTATCACAGACACATTCATTTTTATTGATTCAGGAATTACAGAATGGTAGGCATCAATATGTAATTTGAAGCAAATTACTGTATTCTGAAAAGGATTTTTTCTCAGAAACATTTATAGATAATAGAAAAGTATAATCATTCTGAGATAGTTCCCCATATTCCAAAAGAAAGCAGTAGAACCAGCAAGAGCTGAATGGACAGTTGTTTATTACACATGTAATTTGTAGACCTCATAGAAGTAATGGGGCCAATCCTCTGGCAAGAACTGTTATACTTTTCTGTTACTGGAACTAAGCATTTGCATTCAGTTTACACATTTGCACCGACCAGAGTCAATTCCTTGGATGGCTATAAAAGTAACTGAGGCAGAATTCCACCAGTCTAAAAGTACTCAATGGGAGATACAAAGGTAGCTGGGGAAAAAAAAAAAGAAGCCATGATGCTGCAAGCAGCCACTGTAAATATTTCTCTCAAAATGTAATGATAAAATATCAGTGGAGCATGCCATGGAACATCAAGATAAATTCTTCATATATTAATAAAAATGTTACATGCCACAAATTTATGTATTGAATTTTCATACTTTAAAAAGAATTATTTAAAAAGCTGCCTTTTTATTTCAACTGCTGCTTTCCCTGCTATTTCATAATAGTGAATGATAGTGAAGTTGTCACTTTACATACAGGATAATAAATTGCCTTATTACGAATACAAGGCTATTACTCACTCATAGGGCCCTGATTATGTTAGGCTAGGAGAGCATGACAAGCACTTTATGAATGGCAGAGTCCTAAAGTGAACTCAGTTGGTGTTCATTATAGGGTCATTCTGCTAGCATTTGTAATGTGAACTTCACATGTAGGGGTATCAGCTCATTTTTCTTGCTCACTTCAGAAGTAACATCTGCATATGAAGGCCCCCCACTATAGATCTGCATCATGATTTTGGATAACACAGTGATCTTTCACTTTAAGAAATGCAGTGACACATGACATATGTGGAAACTTACTCAGCTAATTTGATCATCTTTCATGTGCAGTCCCACGCTGACAAACACCTGCCTGTCACCCAGGCTAGACAAATCCATCTTTATGGATCTCTGTTATTATCCAGAGGAAAAACACAAAAATAAACTTAGAAATCAATCTTTTGGTGGTAGGTGCAGACAGCAGACCCCTTTCTCCTGGCTTTCCTGTATGCTGCATTCTAGATTGGAATTCAATGGCTCCTTTTGATAGGTATTAGATATTTCAGTGTCTGAGTAGCTATACGGCAGTAGGTCTTCTCTTGTGCTACAACTTACACATATCAGTGCTACTTGATCTTAAACCACAGCATTTAACCTTAAGGCTTTTATTCTCTCTTCTATAACAGTCTCCACAAGTTTATTCCATCAGTTCAAAGACATTATCTCAGACATTTTGTCTCCAATATTGACATAAAATTATCCCTTTTTGCTTCACTTTACATAATCGTTCTATAACTTTCATTCTAAACTTCATGACCAACAGCTATGTGAACACATACTGTTTTATGGTTTATATTGTATCCTTCTATATTTTCAGCTCTTAAAGTACATCTCTAACTACAATTTTCATAGAAAAAATACTTTCCCTTCTTCCTGTTGAAGAGACAGTGACAGAGTTCTTATCATCACCTTCTCTAGTCAAGGCTAAGGGATACAGAATGCTACTATCTGAAACTGATTTGTATTATACAGTATGAAAGCAGTTTATATTTATGGAGTGGCAGGTAACTTTTTGTTCAAGGGAGAAGTCAAACTTGTAAGTACATTAGCCACTATAAATTGATGACACTGACATTAAAAGGAGGTAAATACTGGCATGGTATTAGTTCTGATATGTGCTCTCTTTTGTGCAGTAAAAGCAACCCTTATCCAATGGGATAATCCATCTCTGGCATATCACTGACCTCAGCTGAAATACACCAAAGATGAATTCAAGACATTGACTAGAAAACCTTACTAGATTTCTCTTTAAATGAGACTGTCAGTGTCAGAGAGTGCTTCTCCCATATGTAGCTCAGCCTCAAACAAGTGGATGAGACCTTCATTCGATGTGTGCTAACAGTCTAAAAGGACTGATCTTGGTTTACAGTCTTTGAGATGCAGCCCAGAGCTTCTTCAGCTCAGAGGAGAAGACTATAAGCAGAAAGTGGTTGAAGAAAGGTCAGTAGACTCTTCAAGGTCACTTTGCTGAGAGAACTATCTGCTTTGGTGACTCAACAAAAGACTTAGCGCTTCTAAAACTAACTTATTTAGACCTAGCTTACCTTATCTAGCCCTAGGACTACTCACTCTCCTTCTTGCCTGTTATGGAGAAAAGGGTGATCCAGCTGTTGTTACCTAAGTATCTCAAAACTGATTCTGCTCCTGGTGCCATTTCCTGCCAATGAAACATAGAAGGTTAGCTTTCAGGGCCCCACTTTCTCTTTCAAAGAGATTTGTTACTGTTACTAGTTTTAGTCTATCCTGAACTTGTCTCATACCTTGCCCACCTTGCCCTTCCCACTATAAACTGATCAGTGTGGGGTGATCCATTCTCAGTGGTCTACAGCACATTCAGAACAGCTTCAGGGCTGGTTAAACAGGATCAGTTCTTTGGGCAACAGTCTGACCTCCACTTTTTGCTCTCTGTCACAGTGAAATCTTCTTAGCAGCAGCTGCCTTTCCCAGTGCCCATTTTTGTCAGTCTGAGGACTTTCATCCCATTCTGGTCAGATTGTGCTGGATTCATCGATTCTGCTCCCATCCTACTGGTAAGATACCATATAAATGTTAAACTGTGACAGTGTCAAATTACTCATTACTTCAGTTGCATGGTTACCATATCTAATTCTTCATATAAAATGCAAATGCCTTCATAATTACACGTGGACTCCATTCTAATGTGAATCTCTATGCTACTACTTGACAAGGAATATAAGTGCAGAAGATGCTATATAGCTAGCTGAAGGTTAAAGGAAAAAGTGGAGAAGATGTTTTATATTCCCGTTCTTTCAGACAAATGCATTCTGTACAAAACTTGGCTACTTGGAACTATTATAACATGTTAAAAGTATATATACAATATTTGTAAATAACATGTTATCTATATCTACAGTTTTATTGTTCTGATAGATACTTGATGAAAGAAAATAAGGTTTAAATCTCCCGGGCAAGGCGACAGAAGATTTTGATACTAAGGCAAAGGACATTTGATTTTAATTATGTTTGTCAGTGATCCTGACTTGCTCAGATCTATCAGTAGAAATGGAAAATCAGATTCTTACATAAAGTTCTTGATGTACAGCTGACTTTTATTGTCATGGCACGTTTACATGGCTTAAAGTAAACATATTGTGAATGACACATTTCACAAATTAGTTTTTGACATTCCATGAGATACTGCAGTCAGAGCTGCAGTATGTACAGAGTTAACATACCAAACCAGATTTACATTCTAGCCATTATTAAAAAACATCAGAAGGATATCAATTTTATTTTTACTTTTAATCTGGTGAACAAAACAGCAATTAAAAAAAAACTATACAATATTGAAATAAAATATGGAAATACACATTCATTTTACAATGACACTATTACATTATACCTCTCAAGTGCTTCATTAGTAAAGAGTTCAAGTTCTCCTGCTGTTTAGGGCTGTTCTGAAAGTCATGCCTCCTATTTTATTTTGTTGACCTATGATGTCAGATTTGGTGGTATGGCAGTAAAGGTTGAATATTCCCAACAACATTCCATTCCATTTTGTTGCTGTGAGACAGATGGCAGCCGAGGGGGAGTCTGATAAAACAGTGTCTGACATGAAAAGTGTGTATGAAGCAAAGGTGTGACACTGAATTCCTCCATGTGGGAAAAATGGTACCAATTGCCATTGATTGGCACTTGCTGAACATCTATAGAGACCAAACAGTGGGAGGTGAGTGGTGCATTTCAGCAGTGATGACAGCAGGTTACCTCCGCTGGAGCAGATTTTTACAAGTGCAGCATGCAGGCTCTTGTTTATTGCTGGTGAAAACGGTGGTGACCATGTTGAAAAACAACATTCTGTAGCTGAGAATTTGCTCCAAGAAATAGTTACTGTGCTCTCTGTATTGGTTGCTGTTTCCGCAGAAACAAACAGGAGGCATTACTTTCAAAGCAACCTATGTACTGTTAGCAAAGAATGGAATTCTTATTTTCATGAGATACCTACTTTATAACTTCGGGATCTCTGAGCTACAGGAAAAAAACTGATCATCTGAATTTCATATAATCTTGACATTTCATCAAGAATTTCAGAACTAATTGGTCTCTTTCTTCAGATAGCATTCAGTGTTGTCTTTTTTTTCTTTCCATGTGTTGGGTTTTTGTCAGTCCCATGCTGAATGCTTGGGAGTTTGATCCAAAGTACCTATTTTTGAAAATTACGATTCTCAGAAATGTACAGGGCCAATTTCTTTACACTTGAAAGACTAATTATCAGAATATCAGGGCTAGCTATCTACCAACATCTAAAAAAAGTGGATAATTCAAAGTTTACCTGTCAGATCCCAGTTTCTGAGGTTCTGTCTAGCTATATTTTTCTTCCTTATGCTTCTCCTTCTTCCAAGTTTCTATTATACTTTAATGCCCTGGGATCCTTGTTACCAAATCAGCAGCTTGAGAGGCATATGTTACAGCTCACTGGCAGAACCAATTAAAAAAAGAAAGCAAATACAACAAAAAAAGCAAATTAATATAATTCCAAATCATTCAGTGCAATGTACATTATACATATCTTCATATTCCAGTTCAACTTCTAACAAAAATGCAACTATGGAAAAGAAAAGTCTAATTCACAACCACTTTCATAAAAATGTCTATTACTGAATTTCCAGTCCACAGTGCCTACTGTACAAACACTGTCACAGACTGCAAAAATCATATTCATACACAAATAAGTAAAACGTACTTCTTAATCAAAGTACATAGAATCTACTTACATTAATAGTTAACGTTACCTTTTCATTATACTATGTTATAAATGTACAGTTCATACTAAGTAAATTAGTGTTGCAAATACGCTGTTTTATTCAGACTCGACATTTTATAATGCATTATAAAAATCACCTTTCATTGCACATTTCCACATAATATGATATTTATTGGTTTCCAGGAATCACTGCATCAAGATTATATTACTGTGTGTTCAAAAAAAACTAGTTACTTAATATTCTGAATTGACTAGCTATCAGTTGTGGTACTGTGATTTTACTACATGAAAATTTGGACGTAGATGGAATGAAGTCATCATTCAGGCATCCCACATGCTGTGTCAAAGATAACACAAGTTGACAGCAGCTCCCTTGAATACAAAAGGCAGAAATGCTTCCATATTCCATCTGATTAGTTAAAATCTGTAAGGTGTTATGCAACATAAAAATAATAGTTCATACTGAGACTAACAAGATCACTGATAACAGCATTTGAGCATTAATCCTCAAAGGTACAGCAATGAGCAAACACATCTAAGTACAAATGCAATGCTAATATCTGGCCTTAGGCAGTAGAATATTACTTTGTAGACCTGTACTAAAACCCTCCAGACTATCTGTTCAAAATATCTTCACTAGCATATATATCACTGCATGCAAAGAGTTAACATACTCCCACATGAAGTGTTGCTTGAATTCATTATATATTCATTATATATCCGCTGGATATGGAATTGTATTTATTTTCCATTTGTCTCAGAATACCAAATCATAACATATGTAATAAGGGTATGTTGCGTATTGGCTTGCATAAACTGCAAATGGAAAGCAAAGAGAATTTGTATTCATCTTATCTGCCCTAAGTATAAAATATTAAGCACCTTCTTACTTCTCCTCTAGTGCATTCATTGACTACAAGATGTTTCAGCTGTTGAGAACAGGAAATGAGACTACATGAAAAAAACAACAGTGTTCCACTATATTTCTTCAGATTTTTCTGTACACAGACTGAAAACTCCAAAAACCCTGGAAGTACTTGCAGAGTATATTATTTAACTTTTTAAGGACAGTAGGGAACAGCAGCCTGACCTTGGCCAGACTTATCCATCCCACTTCAGCATCACTCAGATCAGTACCAGGACTGTACTACATATAAAAGCTGACTGGGGATACAAGGGTCCCATTATAAACTGTGGGAGCACACTGATAGCTCAGACAATACCTGTATTAAGAGTTTGTAGCTGGTGCTAACAGAACTGAGTGTTTACAGTGCGGTATTACCAGTGTGCTCCAGCTAGAACAATTTCAAATGGGAAAAAATTAGCAGGTCAGTGCAATGTTATCACACAACCATAACCGTTCTCTTTGGTGCCTGAAAGCATCATATTGCATACTTCCACTGCCACATGGCAATAACACCCACCTAAGTGTGGTATCATATAAATTAACAGCTCAGTAAATGATTTTTTTTCAAGATCTATGCTTTGAAATACCACTTCTAATTGTATCAAATAATCCATGAGTGATCACACAGGAAGGCCTTGCATTGTTTTAAGACATGGTAAGCTTTCCATAAACACTAGAGAAAGCAGGCATTTAGAAGAAAAATAAAGAGCAAGACTTCATTTTCAAAGGCTTCTTGGAAAATAAATCAGAGATAAGTAGCTTAAACAAAACCAAATAATCTTTTTTAACAAAATGGATTAGGCTGACAAGTAACTGTATACTGCATTTTCGTAGTAAAAGTTGTTCCACACCCATTCCCTGATTAAATTTCTCACTGTAAGCTCTTGTATTAATTCCAATCTGTGAAGCTTATACGAGAACGTGTACATTAATCCACACTGACATTTATAATAACTATTCAGTTAATGCTAAATTATAATACATCACTTGCATGTACACATTTATATGTTGCCCTGTGGGTTTATTTTAATTCACCAAGAGACTCCTCAGACTCTCTTTAATGTAATAATCTATATTGAGAGATTTAAAGAGAATAGACTAAAACCAACATTCTGCTATTAAATCTTTGGGGAAATTCCATAGAAAGTGGCCAAATTCTGATGATCTTACTGCTGTAGAATCATACCCTGGTAAGTGGTCATGGTAAAGTCAATCCCGCTGAAAGAAACAGACCATGCCAGTACGATTGAATAGAAACAAACTTTCAGTGAATCTAAATCTAAAAGTGTACATATTCTCCACTTATGATGAGTGTGTAGATATGGCCAGGGACAATGGGATTAAAATTAAGGAAAAACAATGTTGGGCCTGATAGCACCATAGTTTTAAAAAACATACAGTCCAGTTCAGACACTCATAAATAATTTGCTACTGATCTGCTTTCTCCGTGAATCTTCATTATTTTTAGGCACTTCCTTGGTTCAAGTGTCCAAATTCAAGTACATTTTTGTGCATATGGCTTGAGTCTTTGCCATCCATAATTATTTAAAATACTGAAATACAGAAGCCAAGGTTTGCTTCTGCTCTAACCATCTTTTCTTTCTCATACAATTATACATACACCTTTCGTATGTAGCCATATTTAATGAAAGGTGGCATGTACATGGCCAGAAAAAAATCACATGCTTTCTTACTACCTGTTTTGTTAAACTTCTCTACCATTTCTTATTATTCATTCAGATTTTAAAATTTTATATCAAAACTTCCAGGATTATTTTCTGCCTACATTGGTATTTTTGAGGAAATTTCCTGCAGAAATGATCCAGAAACTATGAAAACTTTGTCTACTTCCATTCAAAAAGTTACAACTGAAAAATTGCAGTTTGTGTATACTCAACAGACACTACTTTGAATTTAACAGATAATATCTCCTTATATTTATCCATTTGGATTTGACCAGGACTTTTGGCTTTCCAGCACTTTCGGTGCACTAAGCTGTACTAGGAATTAGAATCAAAACTTATTAACCAGGTGAGCAAATCTTCTATTACTCTTTGTAACTTTCCACTGAACTCAAGCACAATGGGCAAAGAAGCTGAACTGATTCAAACAGAGTCAAGTCTAGGTGTGGTGAGACAAAGGACACTGGGACAAATACCTCATTGATACAGGAAAGTCAGCAAAAAAATCAGGGATCTGACATAATAGAAAAACCGAGACGACTGACATGCAATCCTATATCTGTATTGATAGGCAAGTCATTTTTACCATAAATACAACCCTTAATAGACAGTAACTAGTTATTTATTGTCTATTTCTGAGACTTTTACTTGCCATACTAGAATCTCTATCCCAAGTTTTATGGACTCAGAGTTCCAACAGAAGACCCTTTCCTATGTTTTGAACATTTGCAGTGCTGTATAAGGCTAACTGCGCTCAAAATTTGGGTCTCTCACATCTTAAAATGAGATTTGTTTCCTATCTCTCACCTTTCTCAAACTGGCAGAATACCAATAAAATGCTGGAGAGCCAAAGAGAGTGAACATCTTCCACTCTTTACTTGTTTCCTGAGATAGCGTTCATAACATTTGTCAGACTAATCCATTTCTGGGTAGCACAGATAACAGCTTACCACATATGGCTTTTGAGGAACATCTTAACTGCTCCCTTGAAAATGCAGGCCCAGACTTAACTGCATTTGTTGCATTTAATAGCTTTTAAAGCTAGAACGACCCATGCAATTACCTTGCCTGTCGTTCTGCATAACACAAACTACAGAATTGCACTGAGCTCCTGAAGTTTGGTTAACATAGATACATTAATAGAACATAGCTGCCTGTGTGCTCTCTCCATTTTCTCCCTGCATTTTCTAATGCATCTTTTGTTCTCAGTGAGCCTCTTAATGTATACAGAAAACTTGTGACTGGGAACAAGGCACTGCGAAGACCTCAGAGAATAAAATAAAAAAAAAAGTCTCTACAACTTCAAAATAAACCTTATGTCTTGAAGTACACATTTCCTTATTATGCTTTCCTTATATACTTTCCGTTGCCCAGAGTTGAATGAAATGATGGTTATCCTTTGAATGCTTGTTTAATTTACTTATTAATAATTTAAAAAAACTAAGAAATATAGGGAGAGATTTGGAGAAATTTTAACTATGGACAAAAAAGACATTTTCTTACTACGAGGGTGACCATGCACTGGAATCCATTGTCCAGAAAGGTGGTAGACTCTCCATACCTGGAGATATTCCCAAGACTACTGGACGTAGCCCCTTCCTGAGAAAGCAGCTCTAGGTGACCCTGCATGAGCAAGAGTGTAGACTAGATGACCTCCAGAGGTCCCTTCTGTGTTATCTGGGACATTGAGCTATTCCCTACCTACTGCTTCAGGAACTGAGGTCAGCTAAGAGCACCCTTTTATACCTCTAGACTGAAATACTTTCTAAAACGTAAGTGAAGCAATGCAAGTTAATTTTTGCATGTAGTTACATACATTGGTGTTTATGCAGATGTACCATATCACTGCAAGTAAATTAGTATTTCTACAATGTTTTCAAGATACAATGCATTTGCATATTTGTGTGTTTGCATATTTGCACAGACACTGTATATCAAAATAGCCTTGTTTTTCTTGGATGATAAAAGCAATTCACTGCCTTTTTTAAGGTTAGTACTCAAAATTCAGCTCCCATGTACTTATTATTCATCTGAGTTGATTATACTTTAGTTTCTTTATGTACTCTCTAAAATATGCACTAAGAAAATCTTATTAGACTTTTATTATCTTAACATACAAATGCTGCAAGTTGCAAGGATTTCTGGTTTCTGAGAGTATGACTCTAGATTACTTAGCAATCAATGCATTTGTTATATTGTCTACAGCAGTTGATGCTTCTGGAAAGGTAACAGATTTTTACTATCATTCAGGCAATTTGCAAACATACTGCAGCCTTTAAAGGCACTCAATTCATTTCAAAATAATACAGGAGTGAATTCAGTCTGGGTAAGCTACTATGATTCACTAACTTCTCTTAGCTGATATTCCACAGCAGGAAAATTCTGTTAGAAATACTCCAGGTATTTAGGACCTTAACTTGCAACAAATGCTTTGAAGCAAAAAAATAGGATTTAAAAATCAGTAGGAGGATATGGCTCAAAAATGCCTTTTTCAGAATTGGTGCAAATATTATCACTGAGCACTCACTTGCATACAATCTGAACATTTGAAATAAAAGCCTTGAGATCTAGAAGTGTGAGACTGCATTGAAATTAATGCATTTTAGTCCTTGAGTAGTTCATCTGATTCATCTCTATAACAAGAGTACATGATTGTCTCTAGAATGGACAGGTATTTATAGCAGCAAAGTCTCTTGTGGTGGAGCACACTGAAGTCTGCTATTTTTAAAGCTGTTATAGAAGGACATTAGTGAGAAAATAAAATAAATGTTTTAGTGAAGAATTACATGGTTGGGAAATCATACATGAGAGATACTCTTCCCAACAGGTTTCACTGATTGTGCATGAGTACACTTCAGGCTACACTAGAGGAAGTCTTGTTGGGCTATACAGGAAGCAGTTATTAAATTCACCTGGCAGAATTAAAGGAAGTGATAATCTCCATTTTTGGTCTCTTAATGGCACCTGACTCTGTATCATTTAAGACCACAGATGACTCCACAATGAGTCACCACTGTAAAGAAAATGTTACTGAACATACTGGTAGAAGAGCTTCCTCTATTAGAAAACAGATTCAATTGTATGTAAATTGTATGTTCAAGTGCATGTAGTACATCCTAAAACACTACCACAAAATAAATGCGCAAGTCAGATGTAGTTACTCCAACCATTCAAATATTGCTGTAATTAAAATTTCTAAACAAAAGGATAGACAAGCCTTGGAGCATCATAATAAACGTTTCTCTTTAGAAGTCAAACTCTCTTTGCAGTAAACACACTTGATACCTGAACTAGCAGAAGAATAATCGTACACTCTTGCTTATCAGATGCCAAGTAAAATGAGGAGATAATACCTAAGTTCATGCAGTCATACCGACTGTTGCTGAACACATTCTCACTTCAGTTGTGAATGTACAACTGCATAGCTCCATCTCTGGTCAGACCAGGTATGCTTTTGCCCACATTTCAATAACTTGCAAAGAAATGTAGAAACAACACAAGTGTATGTACCCTACCCTAGGCCACTGCTTGAAGACCCATTTGCCAATATCACTGGGAAATCAGAAACACAGATCTGTTAGCAACTCTTATTTTTCACTATGGGAACATACACTGCAAATGTATTGTGCTATTTTCATAAGCTTTCATACTTTCATCAAATTGTGCACTTGGAAATTTTCCTGAAGGCATTTCTTTACATTCACATAGATACTTGAAATGTTTTTGTAATGTTTCTCAATTTCCCATGGAAACATTAAACGATTCCAACAAATAAATTATATTTTAATTCTAATAATCTATATAAAATTAATTTTTTTAAGCTCTTCCCAGAATCATTTGGAATTGTAAAATTCTAAACCCAATAGGGTTTAACAACCTGAAGTGTTTATATTATTAAGACTTGCAGTTCTTAAGGGTACGTTATCCCCTTAGAGGTTTAGGATTCTGAACTTCCTCATCCTCTCATTCAGAGATTACTTCAAGCTAACAGTGTAATAATGTGATTACAGCCTCTGCTTCATCTGCTTGACTTCAGAGGTGAATTCCTGGTTCTGTGGCAGATAATTTTTTTTTTTTTTTATTCTGACAAGAAGCCAGGTCCTGTATATGCTGGGCAGTACTGATCCAGCCTGGACTAGCAAGAATGGCCAAATGGTAGAAGCTCAAAAATGTTCCCATAACTTCAAGCTCTTATTTTCATTTACTGTTCCCTGGAAATTTAGGGAGACCTTGATGAGCAACATAAAAACTTACGAGGCCTGTAGGCCTTGGACAAGACAGTTCTTTTATTAAACATAAAGACCCAAAATGTTTCTGCATACGTTTTAACTACTGATGCAAGCTTTTCAAATTACTTGAAATCATCACATAAAATCTCTCTCTGAGAATTAGTAGAGAAAACAATTCCGTTTCATTCAAAAGTGGGATAATCAAAGGTTATCTGCATTCTCAGAATTGAGGTATTTACTGTTCCACAGGAGTAAAGATTTTGGATTGCACTGATAAGCAAGTTTTGAGCATTTCCAGATTAACTTCCACACTGCATATCCCAGGAAATGCCACATCCTTCAATTACTTACCCTGAAAGGAGTAAAGAAGTTGTTGAGTTTGCTGAAGAATTTAAGGAACACAACAGTATATTTAAGTCATTCCTCTGATAGAGTAGGCATGGAAAGCTCACCTGGGCATACCTCTGGGATGTCTCAGAACCAGGTCTTCAGTGTATCACAGGACATGCTTGGTACTTTGCAAGATTGAGCTCTTCAGTCATAAAAATGTACTTTACATATAAAAATACAGCAGATGTCCTTCCAAAAATCATTAAGTGTTCTTCTCTCCCCTAGTTCTATACATTCAGAAACAGACAGTTGAGATGTACTGTAAACAGTGCAAAAGACTGTTCTCTGTTTATAAAAACACACATTGCATTACATTTAAACGCCAACTGAAAGAAAAGCTGAGAAAGGTTTTATCCTCAGAGAAATTCTGGTCCAAGTCGAACTTTTGTTTAGTGAGTTGTAAACAAATGTCTTGGAATGCAGAGAATTCTCTCATTTCTTTCCAGCTAAGGTAGTCTCAAAAACATCAAGTCCTGCTTTGAAGTAAACCTGAGCTGAACTGATGCTGTTCAGCACCTCTGACAAGGCTGCTTGAATGGTCTCATTTGACTGATGTAGTTTGCAGTGCTCCAGTGCCTCTAGCAGTACTGAAAACTGGCTTGTTCTTTCATCTAGTCTGTAAAGAATATTTCTAAAAGAGAACAATGGAGAACGATAAACTTTTTGCTCAAAACAATCTTCAGAAATCATCAAGAATCCCTGCAAGTATCAGTCACATGTTACAGATGGTACATGGTACGCACAGGAAAGCTGACCCGTGGCAGACTGAAAGACAATTGCATATTTATCAGGCTTTGTAAACCGCATCTGTCCATTGATCTATGTGTAAATATGATGAAACATTCACAAAGTCTGTGAAAGAAATCTCAAATTCCTCTTTGGCCTTTGAAAATTTCATCAATATCTTGAGCTCATGCCCATCACAACCCTCATGAAGAATTTAATGTCTCAGCTGGACTCCACTTAGTCTTCTCTAAAAATAAGTTTAGTCATTACTTTGGACTGTAAACACGGATCTTTTTTTCCCTATCTGCTTCTGTTATTTATTTCATACTTCAGAGGTGAAACTGTAGCTATATTGAAATGAATGGTGAAACTCTTGTCTTCAGCAGCACCTTTAGTTCATCCTTTGTGGCATCAGAACAAGAACAATCCGTCTTTAATGTTACAAACTTGAGGAAAGAAGTGGAATACACGGTTAAATCCTATGAGACAAAATCAGTTTTTTTCCTATAATAATATCTGCAAGACTTTTTTAATGGTTCATTTGAAAATACATGCAAAGGTAATGCCCAAATCCTTGGAAGATTACCTGTATGATGTGCTGAAGGCTCATTATACAAAGCTAGTCATTGATTTCAATGAGACCCTTTGAAACAGGCTATAAATATTATCTAAAAGCAGGTGTGATCATTATCCTAATTAGAGGAGCATGTAAATATCATAAATCTCCACCCAGGGGCTCCTTTGATTGTAAACAGAAGTGAGTGAAATTTGAAACAGGAAAGCTACAAGTGCTCTAGTGCCTCATCACCTCATCCTTAACCACAAGGCAGGGGTTCAGGGCAGCAGAGAAATTGTTTCTCTGAATGAAACCAGAAATATAACAGGACAATTTAGATAATCCATTAGTAACCCAATTGCATGACAGGACAGGTCCAATGGCAACTCTAAATTAGTAGTAAAACTGCTAACCACCTAGAAGACAGATGGCCACAAAACTGTATCTTATTACTATAAGTCACTTAATTGCCAGTCCATAAGGAAGAATGCTGATGACACCACAGAACAGCTACGATCTTCTGCCGTGTTTTTCAGACTGAAAAGGTGCTTTGAATGAAAGGCAATGTGTTCCAAAGACTGAAGTTATATTATGGATTGTCCTTAAAGCTTCTCTGTGATATAGTAAATGAAAACTGTGTACACTGAGAACTAGAAATATTCTTGGTTGGTTGGTTTTTAAGGATAGGCTGTGCTGTGGGAAATACTGTAGTTTTCAAAGTGGGGATTGATTTTGCTCCCTCTGAAATCAATTCAGGGACTCCAGCTGAGATCAGTGCCAGCAGAATCAGGCTTTTGAAGAACTCTCCTCTGTCATATCCAGGGTTCACAGACAGACAGAAGCCTGTTCACAACCCCTCAGTGCCCTTGAACAGCAGGGGCAGTGGTAGAGACAATCAGATTACTTTCTATTCTCAGGAGGTTTGAGACAGTCCTAGCTGGTGGCTGGTAGCTGGGAGAATTTGAGGGAGGACTCTGCTCCAAATGCTTACAACACTGGCATCTTGATCGATATCTTTCTACTCCTCTGTAGGCTGTAACGTCAACTAATAAAAACATCATAAGCCAACAACCCGCCAGCGGAACAACACTTACTTATACTTCTAGGAATCAGACTCTAAAAAGGATGATTTGGAGACTGGAATTTTAGAGGACTGCTAAGAAAATATTTGAGGTGAACAGAAACTGATCTTTTATTTTCATATCTTCAAGCGTGCTGTAAACAAGGGACATAGGCAAAAGATGATTTACCTTGAAATTAAAGGATGATAGAACCATTTAATTCTACTGCTGGGATTCCAATGGCAGGTGGTCCACTGTAGAAGACAGACATTCCCTACCCATCTCACCTGATTACAGTAAAAATCAGCATCCAATGAGAAAAACTGAGTAATTTGATGAACGAATGAGATAAGCAGTCTGTTATCATAGTTTAAAAGAATATCTTAACTGGTGCAACAGTAATATGACCTAAACATAGCAGATTGTGTAGCATGATATAATCTATTTTTTATGTATGTAAACACTTAAAAATAATAAGTAGCATTATGCAATGCTTGTTTTTCTCAGATTTTCTACTAGAGACTATCACCAGGATCTTATATCTTCCAAATAGTTATCTTTCCTTGACAGCTAAATCACCCTTATTGTTGTATAAAATGATTTCTGCCTTTATATATGTACATGAGAATCATTTTCTATAATTTTATTTCTTATCTCTATGCAGACAATCAAATGGGATTGAAAAAATAAAAATGTTGTCTGGTTTATTACTTTCATCCCTTTAAAAGTCAGAAACGTGTTTTCATTTAAAAAATTAGATAAAAACTAAAACTCAGCCACTACCTTGGCTGAAGGTATTGCTGTGTGACCACAACATGCAAAATGATCCCAAAACACTTTTATGTATACTGTGAAATTCAATTACTTAAACATTCTTTAATACAAATTGGTTTTGTAGCCTACACCTCTAAAACAATGATTCCAGCCCTTAGCCTAATTGCTTAAGTATCTACCTTCATCTTTAACTCTTTTGATCCTATGCACGTAATTCTCAGTCAGCCTGACCCACACAAAATGAGAAAACAGAAAAGTGCAGTATATTACTAATGACGCTAATGAAATTACAACGCACATCACTCATCTTAATGGGCTTGTTTCAATGACACATCACAGTGACCTGGAAAGTATACCACTAAAGTAGGAAACCTTATTAATAACTTCAGGTCATTTAAAGAGGTAAAATGTCTCCATATGAATGAATCAGCCACAGTAAACTAAAGCAAAGAAACTTATAAAATGGATTATCAATGAACATCATCTACAACTTTTTATGAGACCTTTGCAGGTCTAGGAACATACAGTATTGATTGAAATAATGTTGATACAGTTAAATGCTGCTTTATGTTGTCACAAATAAGGATGTAATGTCACCCTTACTAAACCAAAATTTGAAAAATTCTTGAATGATAACACTAAATAACATAATGACTTTAACACAACTCAAAATAACTTGGAAATTATATTAGAACAATTGGCCAGTAAAGACTAAACCAGCTTGCAACATTAATTTCGACATGAAAAAGGATTGTCCAGCTTACAGTAAAAGTTCACATGTACGTGATGTACAACATATATGCTGAGTTATTCAGGTATTTACACATGGATGCTTATCAAATATTTAAAGTTTGAAATTCTGGAAAGAAAGAAATTACTAAATTATTAGTACCCAACAGCATGGACATGAGCAGGGCAGATGGGAATGTGACAGCCAACCTTTTAGGTCAATACAGCAGTAAATGTCAGCATACTCCATCACTGTCCTCAGTCTCCAAAAACTCAGCATGTCATATTTAAGGATCCATTATCTGTAATTTATTTATAATTTTTGTTTGCTACACAGCCTATCCTCTCTTAAGGGCCATTAATTACCTTCTTTTAGTGCTCTCATTTATAAGGTTTAAATTTTTTTATTGGT
>PPHD01008713.1:0-21452 GCA_002909625.1 Bambusicola thoracicus | reverse complement strand
CCTTCCCTTCCCTTCCCTTCCCTTTTTTTCTTTCCCCAAGACATTAATGAGTCTGCTCCATTTCTATTTTCTCATTTCAGGCTGCTGACAAGACTGCTGCAGTGACAAGAGGCTGCAGCAAATAGGTCAGAGCAATTATCTCACAACTTTCAATCTCCTATCACTTTAGGACTTTAGGTGAAGACATGGTGATGAAAATATCTTTGTCCACCTCAGCAACATGCTGTGAGAGGCAGCTTATGGAATAAGATACTGAAAAAGATAGCAGCATGAGAATGTGTAAAACTATAACGTGGGACACAAAGAAAATGTATCCGACATTAAAGCAGTATAAAGGGATGAGATGTGATTCTTTTTGCAGTCTCTACTGTAAATCAAGAATAATGCTATTGAAGTAGTGAAGTTAGCATTAGTTTGTCTGAGAAGATATTCAGAGTTTATTTTTCAAACATATCTACATTTCTGTGTAGGGAAAATTAAATATGTCAGAGTTACATGATGAGACAAAAGATAGTTCTGGAAGCCTACACATGAAAATGAATTAAGTTTTACCTTAATTACAATATATTTAATACACAATTTGCTTGTTAAACTTGCAGGTCTTGTGATATTATCTATCACAAAATTGAGGGATTTTGACAGCAATGCGCAGCTTACAATTTCATCTATTTCTAACAGTGTTTAGAAAGGAGAACAGCTTAAAATTCCTAAACTAAGAATAAAACCAAAGAAAAAGAAAAAGGATAAAAAATCAAGTATATTTTAAATGATTAAATAAGAAACACAAACCACAGATTAACTAAGATGCTATATTTTAATTTGACTTGCTTAGTGAGAAAAAAAATTATTAACTTATTCCTGGGTCCCTCCACTCAATTACAATCTTGTTTGTAACATACTTTCTGAGAGAAGACTTATGGTCTGAGTGGTAAAACCTAGTAATAGGCCTAAAACTTAATTATCTCATTATGAACTGCTTGACATCTCAATTGACCTCAAACATCATACATTCTAAAAACTTTATCTTCTGCAATAGTCTGTGTTTTTGGGTGTTTTTTTTTTTTTAACTATTTTTTAATCAGGTTTGAAGGTTAGTTAAAGCAGTTTTACATCAGTCATTAATACATATTGTTGATGCTTCTGCAACAAAGAACTTGCTGTGACTCTCTCAGCAATGCTGTTTTAATTTGCTATATGTTTTAACAAAATCTGATTTTGATATCTTTTTCTCAAGGAAAAGGCATTCAGTAGAAAGAGTCTAGTCCCCCAGAGTTAATAAAGTAACTTAAAAATGTTCATAAATTTCTTTTCCTGGGAAGGTCTGCAGTCTGTTACTGATATACTTAAGCATTCACTTGTATACTTACCAGAAAATTTGAAATTGAATCCTTTAAAAACTAAACAAACAAACAAAGAAACAAAAGCAAAGATGAACAGACATGCAAGAACTTACTTGGACTCAGACTCAGCTGTACAGGCCATGCGAACAACTTAGTCTCAATCTTAAGAGTGCAGTAAGATGAATGAAGTCTAATGCCACATTTAAAGGAGACAGTTGAGATGTTTGCTGTGTTCCTCAATAATCTTCTGGGAGCCAGCGTGCAAAGCAAAATTTTGGGACAGTAATGTTCTTCTGGAACCCACAACCATAAAATTCATATAAAATCTCCTCTAGAGACAGACTGAGAGAGCTGGGGTTGCTCAGCAGAGAAAGGAGAAGACTCCAGGGAGAAATTAGTGTCCTTACAGTATTTAAAGAGGGCCTACAGAAAAGATGGGGAGGGACTCTATCAGGAAGCATAGTGATAGAACAAGGGGTAATGGTTTTAAACTATAAGAGAAAATAAAAGAAACTAAAAATATTTAGATTAGATACTTGGAAGAAATTCTTTACTGTGAGAGCGGTGAGACATTGGAACAGGTTGCCCAGAGAAGTTGTGGATGTTCCATCCCTAGAAATGCTAAAGGTCAGGTATGGGGCTTTGAGAAACCTGATGTAGTGGAAGGTATCCTGGTACACGGCAAGCGTGTTGGAACTAGATGATCTTTAAGGGCCTTTCCAACTCAAACCATTCTATAATTATATGAAAAACAGCACCTCATTAGTAGCAGCATATGTCTACAGAGCACCACTCTATTTACCTATGCATCAGTTATTATGTCTGATGTAAAGAAGGAATATTTCTAAGAGACTAAAAAATATGTGGAAAAAAATATCAATCTCATCACTTTAAACATTGCACTTGATGAACAGTAACACTTTATCAAGGAATAATTTATGTACAAACTGGGTTTCCAGACATTTTACCCCTCTGGGCTAAATAGCATCCAACCAAGATCAAAAGTGCGTTTGAAATCCAATGTTCAGAGACAAGGCAAAAACGTGTTAAATTATCTAGGGCATACTTGCATACAAAGAACAGAGATTAGTACATTTTTCCCCAGATGGTGCATCAGATCAAATGATACACTACTGAAATACTAATGTAACCTTGGACTGAAATGATAGTGACTTCTCTAAGACCTATAAAGACCTAAGATTTAAAAGATCAGAAACACTACATGCATAGGAGTTGACCAACCACCTAGCCATGAAAGGACAGAAAGGACAGAATCCTGTCCTTGAAGTCTAAAAGTGCTATGTTATGTTATGCTACATCAAATATGCTTGTTTGTGTGATTTTTCTGTCTATGAATGGTAAGCAGAGGTATTACTCTGCTTTCACAACTCATCTGGCATAATAATGACCACCACACTTCTCTACCATTGACCACAAGTAGATTCCACTAACAGAACCACACTGCAAGATTCACTGGGCTTTGCATTTTAAAAGTGTTAGATCTTAAAAATCTATAAAATGATTTTCATAAACAAGTTCATACAATGTCATGGAAAAGATGTACTTGAATTTGTCAGCACATACTGTGTGGATAGAATTGTTAAAAATATATTAAAACTTGCTGAGTATGTTAAGTTTTAAGTTGACTTTAGCATTAATGAAAATTAATAATCCTAATGAGTATGAAACAAAATTACGAAGTAGGAAAACAACAGCTCTGGTAGTTTTTGAAGGGATTGCATATATTTTTATAGAAACGGTATAAGACTATTGTCGACGGTTTATGGGCCGGTCCGACCCGGTTCTGTGACTAGTGGGGCGGAGGGATTCCACAGAATCCGCGCCTCTGGGAAGGGAAACCCAGGGGACCCCAAAATAATTAAAAACAGCGGCAACAATCTGAGGAGAAACAAATTTACTAAATATATTATTGGAATGTAAGATAACACACTATAATACAATGTAAATCAAAAATAATTGAGAGGAAGATTGTCCAAGAGCCAAAGGCCTTACGCTAACACTGAAGCCTTGCGAGCGGTCAGGAGCAGCAGCGAGCAGCAGCAGTCCGGCAGCGAGCACAAGACGAGAAAGGGAAAAGGGACGAGTCAGATGACCTGCGCCCTTACATCTGTTCCCCTAAGCAGGAGTGATAACAGTACTCGAAAAGGCTCTTGGGGAACGAAAAGGCTCTTGGGGAACTTAGTTCTTCTTCTCTTCCAGGTACCCGGAACTAAAGCACTTGCTCCCAGTACACTGCATGATGTTGTGACGTGGAATACTGATAACCAAAAATCATAAAACCATGAGAACTATATAAATGACAGTATAATATAATAAAAATATTGTTACATTGCATAATAGAAGCTTATAATATATATTTTTAAATGTCCAAAATCAAAAACATAATGTGGTATATAGAATGAAGAGGAAATAACATTATTTGCCTTTTTTTCTTTTTTTTAATAATTAGGTAATATTATTAGTAAAACTAAAAAAAAAAAAAAAAAAAATCACTTAGAATAAATCTTTTCTCTGTCCCATGTATGTAAACAGATTACACTGATTTGCTTCTTAAAAGTGCACGGCTTTCAGTAGAATTTTTTTTAAAACACCTAAGATGTTGTAATATTTGTAATTGTAAATTGTCATTTTCGTTACCAGTGGTTTGAATTAATTATTTTTATACATCCAATCATTTATTTCTACTTCTTTCGTATTTGTCAAATCAAGAAAGTGCTGCAAATTTGGCCTCATCCTCATGATGTGTCAAGCAGGGACTGTTACCTCATAAACATGTCATAATGATGAATTTATTAAAGCAGGTGAAGCAATCATATTATGTTAATGAACTGTACATTGATAGCTAAAAATGATCAAGGCCAAAAATAACTATGGAAGCCTTTAGGCAATTATTATATTACAGGACACCTTTAAAGAAGCAAATGATAACTTGAGTAAATATAATTATATTTCCAGTTATACAACTTAATGACATAAGTTAAAAAAAGAAAAAAAACAGCACTGAGTGTAGATCTTCAGTTGACACAGATGAAGGCAGATCCGTGCAGTTCAACTGCATGTTATCTTGTGATAATTATGCATGAACTTTTAACTGTTCAGTTACATTAGCTGTGTTTGACACCTGAGATGTCACTCAGCTCCCTCCTAAATTTATCATAAAAATTACGTAAAGGTACCATGTAGTAAGTAAGCTCTTAATATATTGCTACTGACAGAAGTCCTTAGAAGAGTCCCAGCATTGCTGAGCATAGGTGATACATTAAAGTTCTCAGATTTTATGATAACCCAGTCTTAATGAACAGATGACGTTTTATAATGATCATTCTAATTGCTGCAGAAGAGAAGTGGAGGGACCAAATTTGAACTTCTTAGTGTCTTTACACTAAAAACATTTAGGCCAGACCAGCAGAAAAAAAAATGTGTATTTAACTACTCCAGTTCAGCTTCTATGATTTTGAAGTCACCTATTAAATGGCTAACTAAATTCTGCAGGTTGTTCCCTTTTTGAACAGAAATTTTCCTCAAGAGTTTTACTAGTAATAGATATAACTTCCCTAATCTGAGCAGTCAGGTTATTCACTCCACAGATAAGGTCCACTGGAATTAGAAAATAGGCTGACAAGAGCTTAATGTCCTAAGGGACACAGATGACAAATAATGCTCTGAAAACAATCTGTATATGGATTTCACGGGGCTGCCAAAAGCAAACCAAGAAAAAGTGTAGGCCCCTTTCATTTAAAAACACAAGTGGTAAAGATGATGTCTTTTATTTAATATTCTGCCAGACAGAGAGCATTTAATAGGTTTGAGCACGCTTATCACAAGGTAATTCAAGCACACTTTCTACACTCAAGTACAAATGACCCAGTCATCAGGCTGGAGTACAGCACTTATTTCTAGTGAAACTGGGCCACTGTGTAACAGCAAATAAAAGAAACAAAAGAACAAACAAAAAAATCGTGCACATCTTGCCTAGATTTACAAAACTATTTTGTGTTATTTCTCCCATATAATTTGACTATAAACTTTAAAAACACTTGAAAGTGTAATATTTGTTTTTAGCAGTATTTTCCTCTGTCATAGGGCTATAAAAATCTGGGTCCTTTGGACTTTCGGAGCAGGTCCAAAACCATTTCACTGTGGAACCTGCAAGGACTATTCTGTTCCCCATCCCTATCTACCAGCGCAAGGGGCTGTGTTCCCAGGGATAACACATCTTAGTATTAAAGACTGAGGCAAAGAAGGCATTAAGTACCTCAGCCATATCCTGATCCTTGATCACCAAGTTGCCCTTGGCATCCAACAAGGGTGTCAGTGGTTTAAGGGCAGGTTCAGCCCAGTTCTGTGACTAGCAGGGTCGAAGGATCTGCAGATCTGTGTCTCCAGAAAGGGGAAACAGGGGACCCACAAAAAATTAAAAACAGTGGCAACAATCTGAGGAGAAACAAACTAATTTACTAAATATGGTATTGGAATGCAAGATAACACACTATAACACAATATAATTAGAATTGAAACTAAGAAATCAAATATAATGAGAGAGAGTGTCTGAAAGGTGGAAAAGCCTCAACATATAATGCTGAGGTGAGACACACAGTTGGGTTGAGCAGCAGGGACAAGGGAGAGCTGAAAAAAGGGACATCAGGTGAGCTTGTCAGGGCTTATAACTCCTCTTTGAACACAAAGTCTTCCAGGATATGTAGTTCTTATTCTCTTCCATCTCTTTCGGACAGGTACCTGGAACTGGAGCATTAAATCTTTAACTCCCAGTGCACTACATGATGTTATGATTTGGAATACCAATAACAGAAAATCGTAAAACCATGACATTCTACCCCTTATTCTACATCACTACAGCATGCTTAATATATACAAACAAACCATAATTACCACACATTAAACACACACGCACATATTTATACATACACATGGAATTACTGACTGCATTCCCCCAGCATCAAGTTCCCTTGTGGTACACACTGAACATCCCCATTTTTCTGCATCGACCACCAAGTGGACCCAGGTCCCTGGGCAAAAATAGTTCCATGAAGAGGCTTATCCTTCCCAGAAGCTGGAAAGACCCAAACCGCTTTTCCCAACAGGTTCTTTACATATACTATAGGGACCTTATCTCCCTTTACAGTACGTAGGGAGCTGGCAGGACCATCATGATTGGTAGATCCTCAGTGTTGACCAACCAGGTGGCTTCTACCAAATGCTTCTCCCAACGCTTAAATGATCCACCACCCATTGCTTTCAACATGGTTTTTAAGAACCCATTGTAACATTCAATTTTACCAGAAGCTGGTGCATGATAGGGGATATGATAAATCCATTCAATGCCATGATCTTTGGCCCAAGAATTTACAAGAGAATTTTTGAAATGAGTCCCATTATCTGACTCATTTCTTTCTGGAGTGCCATGTTGACATAGGACTTGTTTCTCCAGACCTAATATTGTGTTTCGGGCAGTAGAATGTGGTACTGCATATGTTTCAAGCCACCCAGTGGTTGCCTCTACCATAGTAAGCACATAACGCTTACCACTGCGAGATCATGGCAATGTGATATAATCAACCCGCCACGCCTCCTCATATTTATACTTTTGCCATTGCCCTTCCTCCCAGAGAGGTTTCATCCTCTTGGCTTGTTTAATTGTCGCACATGTGTCACAGTCGTGAATAACCTGTGCAATAGCGTCCATAGATAAGTTCACCCCTTGGTCTCTAGCCCATTTATATGTTGCATCTCTTCCTTGATGACCTGAAGTTTCATGGGCCCACGGAGCTAGAAATAATTCACCCTTATGTTTCTAGTCCAAGTCTATTTGAGCCACCTCAATTCTGGCAGCTTGATCTACATGAATATAAATTGATTCTGTTCATTGAAGACTTGAGTGCATTAGAGTGCACTGTGCACCAGATTCCACCAGGGCCCTATCTTGCTGTGGTTCTGATGTGCCAGGCCATCTAATCCACACAGTCCAATACACTCAGTTTTCCCTTTCACCCCACTGGCTGGGGGCAGGGCCCTTCTATTTGTTACCTCTGTTGGTCTTACAGCTATTGCCATGTCCTGCAGCAACCGGAGCAACTGCCTTTTTGGAGAAGTTCACCTTGGTGGTTGATCTGTCTTGTAATTCTTTTACCCGTGCTTGAAGTGCAGGAGGGGTTTCTTATGCCATTTCTTCATATCTTCTCCATTGTAGGTAACGCCACAAGGCAAAACACGATGTAGTCTTACTGTTGTCACTTGCTTGAGCAGGAGGATATCTTCTTTCGATAGCTGAGATGTTGGATGATGCAGGTTGGGAGGAAACCAAATTGATCAGCCCCTCTGGTAGGCTGCTTTGGGAATCCTGTTCCCCATCGGATGTATCTGATACCACCATGGATCCATCAGCATTAAGCACAGTAGACAGTTCATCTATTATATCTTCTTGATTGCTCTCCATTCTGTCCAGTTTTTCAGCTACTTTTTTAATGGCTGAAACACAAGCCCATAAAGGGGCTAAATGTAACTCAAAGTCTTGAAGTTCATTATTCGGTTCATTTATAAGGGTTCTTCTTTCCCCTCTGCCATACATTGCTGCAGATGTACTGGCATACCGTTCTGGTGCAGTCTTTGTGAGAATACACCACATATTTGCTGTACACTTGACTCTCTTGGGATCATGATCTTGGTCTGGCTCATCAGGAATGAAATTGTGGCTATGTAATATTTCCACCACGGTGTATTCTCTCAAATAACAGATGCCTTTTTCCATATCAGTCCATTTCTTTTTCTCAGGCATCAGACAGTCTTTGAAGTATCTTTCTTTTATGGCTAACAGCATCCACTTCCAGAGGTGAAGGCCTGGTTCTGGCATGTATTACTACCTCTGTCAATGACAGAGTCCTAGCAATGCCACCCAGTTGGTGAGCTTCTCTACTATCTAGCCACACACTGTTGGCCCCATTGTCCCAACATCAAAGTAACCAAGTGACAACAGGCTCATTTGGGTGGCATAAAAAGTTGTGGAGATTCATTCTAGCCCTCCTCTTGCTGCTGATGTATTTATAGAAATATTTACTGTTGTTCTTTACCTTAGTGGCAAAGTTCAGTTCTAGCTGGGCTTTGGCTTTTCTAATTTTCTCTCTGCACATCTTCACTACACACCTGTAATCATCATAAGCAGCTTGCCTACTCTTCCAGAGACCATAAGCTTTCCTTTTGTTCTTGAGTTCTAGCCTAAAGTCTCTGTTCAGCCAGTCCTGCCTCCTTGTCCGTCAGCTCATCTTCTGTGACCTGGGGATGGTCAGCTCCTGCACCTTTAAAATTACTTTCTTAAAGTATTCTCAGCCTTCCTGGGCTCCCACTCTCTCCAAAACTACCTCCCAAGGAATCCTCTCAACCACGGTTCTAAAGAGGTTAAAGTCTACCCTCCAGAAGTCCAAGGTGGCAGTTCTGCTGACTCCCCTCCGTGGTTCAACAAGGATCGAGAAATCTAGCATCTCACCATCACTGTGCCCCAAACAGCCTCCAACATTTACATCACCCACAAGACCTTCCTGTGTCAGGAAGTTAACTCCCACACACTCTAGGAACCTCTAGGACTGCTCCCTATTTGCTGTATTATAAATCCAGCAGATGCTGGAGAAGTTGAAGTCCCCTACAAGAACAGCAGGGAGAGACCTTGAGACCTCACCCAACTGTCTATAAAGTGTCTTGTCCACCTCTTCACCATAACATATATAACATCATATAACAAATGTGAAATTCCCGTAAGTATAAAGATGACTTTATTAGATCTGTGATCTGTTTTGCCAGTGAATTGAACCCAGTATTTTAACAATATGGAATAATTTATTATGTATTGAATTGCTATACTGAGGCTAGTGTTTGTTATCTCTTGATGAGAAAAGGATTTTCTAAAGTTATAGTAACCACTTCTTCATTTTCTTAGTTTGAGAATATCCTCTGGCTTCTGCTCAGGAGAAACTTGATATTTTTTCTCATTCTAACCAGAGGTTAGATAAACTGCATAAATATAAGTCTCTTGCTTTCATCGTAAGTATTATAGCTGTCCTAATGAGACACACTTGGAGTTGTCATCAACAGAAAAAGCAATGAATATACTTGTTGTCCAATGTTTCTTTGTTTGTTTTTCTTTTATGGCTAACATTTAAGATCTGGTCATAGCAAAAATAAAAAATAAAAATAAATTGTATATCCTAATAGTGAGATTTCTTGTAGTGACATGCTCAATGTTCATCTTTGACAATACAACATAGTTTCAAATGAATTCTGCCAAATATTGTGACTGAGAGCACTGTGATAAGAGTACCCTAAAGTCAAAATTTCAAATGAAAAAGTAGCATATTTCCCCCCCCCTCACAGAATACAGAAGAATGATAAATAAATTATTGTCCCTTTTTAGGAAGGGAAAAAAATATTATGAGAATTTAGTATCTTTTAAACAGATATACAGTCCCATCTGTAATGACTTCTCTAGTTGTACTTTAATAATTATTATCATGTAGTGTTCATTCCAGTTCTAAAAGTAGTATTTTTCTGTCAGTAGTCACAGCAGCTCTCTCAATTGTTTCTGCTTCATTTCTTTCTCTTTTAAATTCAGTTTTACAACTCTGGCATAACATCAGAACAATAGCAAAGCATGAATTTTCCAAAATGGACATACTTGCCAGGAGAGTTTCTTAGAAGGCTGTAATTGCTCAGTATTCCCTAGAAATAAAGCCACATCAAGCCCAGCATGAAATCAGGATTAAGAGGTCATTTTCAGAATTTGGCCCAATCACAAAACCAAGCTCCAATCCTTGAAAATCTTATTAGATTTAATTGCTTTGGCTTGTTGGTTGTTGTTATTGTTCTCCCCTCCAATTTCTCTCATACTTTTTCTGCCAGTTCAGAAGATGGGTCGGCTATTTTTTGGCACTTCTACAAGACTATATTAAGAAAGCAACACCACAGCTGAAGCAATCAACACTTGTTTCCAGTCAATTATCATGTGACTAGTTTCTATATATCTGTAAAGCAGAAAGAAAAAAAAAAAAACTTCAGAATTCTAATTCCTGCCTCTGTGATTTGTTTTTCATTTTATTTCCCTTCTAGTTTCCCTGGCAGTTTATTATTTTCAGTGACAATTTTCTTTCAGTCAATTTCTCTTTGAATTTTTGACCTATATTCTCTTTACAACTATCAGCCATGCTGATGTGTTCTGTAAACATATAAGATAAATTTGCAAGATAAGAGGTACTGGGTGCCTGTTAGTAAATGGGGAAAGTGAACTTTTGAAGAGATTTTGTAATTTAACTTACTTTTGTAAACTATGGGTGACTTATTTTCTAGAGACTGTTAGATGCACAAGTTGTTCAGTAGCTAGAGGGCTGTTTATTTCTAATGCCAGTAGTATTTGGCTTCTCCTCTTTATAGATAAATCATCGGAAGATGGTTGTAAATCAGTTGTTCAAGCTGTGAGGTAGCTTGCATAGACTAAAATGAAAATGTATGCCAGAAAAGCTTCACAAAAACAGAAGGTTATAGAATTTGACTTAAAGCAATTAGTATTGTTAAATAAGAGGCTGCTCCAGAAGTAATGCCTCCCATTTTATTAGGTTGAACCACAATTTCAGAGGATGTTGGTGGTATGGAAGTAGAGACTGAACCTTCCTGAAAATGTTCCATTACATTTTGTTGCTGTGCAACAGATGGCAGCAAAGGTGTATGATATGGAAGTGCATATGAAGCAAAGTGATGTCATTGAATTCCTCCATGTGGAAAAAAAATTACTTATTGATATTTATTGGCACTTTCTGAACATTTATGGAGATCAAATGGTAGATATTAACACAGTGAGGCGGAAGGCAGAGCATTTCAGCAGTGGCAACAGCAACAGTAGATCATCTCTAGTGGTGTAGATTTATACGAGCAGAGTATGCAGGCTCTTGCTCATTATAGGCAAAAATGCATAGCTAATGGTGGTGACTATGTTGAAAAATAGTGTCTTGTAGCTGAGAATTTTCTCTAACAAATAGTGTTATAGTGCTCTTTGTAACTAATATCATTTCTATGGAAATAAACAGGAGGCGTTACTTTCAGAGTGACATACATACTGTAAAAATAGGGCAAAAGTTGATTGCTAACAGCATCTGTTTCCCTCTTCCCATCTTTGCTTCCCTCCTTTGGATGCTCTATAATAGTTAAATGACCTTACACTGTGGTACTCAAAATTACTTACAATAATATGTTACATTGAGCTATGGTCTTCTACTCTATCACATGAAAATTTCATTCATATTTGTAAAACATACACTTTATACTTACTGAATGTCAAATTAGTGAAAACCAGTTGAAGCAACTTTATATATCTATGCCTTGGGGACTATAATAACATAGAAGAAACTTAGTGCCTCAATGGGGTAACTAATTGTTTCTACATAGAGAGTACAGATTTTCAGTTGACTGTAAAACTTCAGGTTTAAAAGCATTTCTGCTTTCTGCAGTTTCTTGCATCCCTCTCAAAATCTTATAATCTGCTAAGTCAATTCTTACTGGAAATCAGACCTGTACTTTGATAGCCCATTAATTAGTGAGACTGGGAGGTATCAGATCATAGCCTCCCAACTTAGGAATTCTGAATCAGATAATCTCTGGGGATGCTGTGGATGTTGTTTGCATGGATTTTAGTAAAGAATTTGACATTGTTTCCCACAGTAGTTTCCTGGAGAAACTGACTGCTTATGGCTTGGACAGGTCAAAGAGTCTTAGCTGTGATCAAAGGGTCATTGTGAATGGAGTTCAGTCCAGTTGGCAGATGGTCACCAGTGGTTTTCACAGGACTCTTGATTGAAGCCAATTTTGTTTAACACTTTTATCAGTTATCTGGATGAGTGGACTGACCTGATTTAGTAAATTTGCAGAAAATATGAAGTATGGCAGGACTGACCTGCTTGAGAGTAGGAAGGCTCATCTGAAGGATCTGGATAGCCTAAATCAATGGACTGAGTCCAACTACATGACATTCAACAAGACTGAATGCCAGGTGCTGCAGTTGGGTCATAGCAATCCAGTGCAGCACTAGAGGTTTGGAGAAGAGTGGCAGAAAAGGTGTTTGGGGTTCTGGCTGAGAGAGAACTGAACATGAGTGAGAAGTGTGCACAGGTGGTCAAGAAGGGCACTTACATCCTGGCTTACATCAGAGAGTAACCATCAAGACTAGGGAAGTGATTGTCCCACTGTATGAGTCACTGGTGAGACTGTGCCTGTATATTGAGTTCAATTTTAGCTCCCATAGTAAAAGATGGGTATTAAGTTGCTTGGAAATCTGCAGAAAAGAGCAACAAAGTTGGTGAATAGACTAGAAAACAAAACATATGAGAAGCAGCTATGGAAATTGGGGCATCACTCTCTGCAACTAACTGAAAGGTGATTGCAGCAAGTAGAGCATTGGCCTCTTTTCTCATGTGATAAGTGATAGAACATGATGAAATATAGCCTCAAGTTGCACTGGGGGAGATTTAGATTGGATATTATGAAGAATGTCTTCATTGTCAAGTATTGAAAATGCCTGCCAAGAGAAGTGGTGGAGTCCTTGTTCATAGAGATATTTAAAAGACATATGAACATGGTTTACACTAATAGACATACGGTAGTGATGGGACTCAGTAGGTCATATTGATAGTTTGGCTTGATCTTGTCAGTCTCTTCTAACATAAATAATTCTATGAAACCATGATTCTGTGACTTGAGAAGCAATTGTATTTGAAAGAGGAGAAAGAAAGACAAGAAAATAAAGGAAAGCTAATTTCAAAATTATCTTGAACTACTTACCAGAAACATGTTGAGTTTGCCCTGTCAACAAATAACTATCTGGAATTAACGAAGAAATTTTATGTTGAAAACTGATTTAATTTCAAATGGAAACAACATATTTTTGAGGATGATAATAATGACAAGTCTAAGAGTATCTTAATCTGATGCACAGTAATGCATTCTGTATAATGAAATAAAATGAAACAAGAAAGATATAAAGAAATATGCTAGCTATTCTTCAGATAAACTGCAGATCTCAGAATTATCTTCATGTTCAAAACTGCAGTAACAGTTGATGCTTTTTTTTGGTTACATGCTAGTCATAGAAATATATTTTCTTTTCCCTGAAACACAGATGAAGAGAATTTGTTGATTCTGGAAATTTTCTAAATCAAGAAACAATCCTTTTTTTATCCTTGGTGATTATGATGAAAATTAAAAACATTGATTTTTATACTTTTCCTCAAAAATATCCTGTGAAATAATGCTTTGTTTTGTTTTTTTTAATTTAGAATAAAAATATTTTCTAAATTTTAGAGTAAATAATTCAATACAGAAACTTACAAATATTTCTTGAAATAAATTTCACTTTGTTATTTGAAAGAAAAGAACAATTTTGAAAGAAATAAAATTTCTACATTGATTAAAAAGCAATTCTGGTATTTAAAATTGTTTGATTTTTGTCATCACCATAATTTAATTATATCATCTTTTTGAAGCCATCTATCTAGAATCAGCAAATATTGATCTTTACAGATTAATTACCTCTTTACATTTTCAAAAAGAATATTCCATCTCTTGAAAAAGATTAGTCTCTTTTTTATGAGATCTTCCCATGAACCTGTTTAAGAAGTTACTGTTTGCTTAATGCTTACTTTGATTTCTTTTCTTAAAATAAAATCTGTCAAAACAAATGGTCATCATTCTTTGAAATATTTCTTGAGAATTTTAATCAATTAACTTATTTGCTTGTTTTGCATGTGCATTTCCTAGCAAGTTTTAAGGATATTAATAAACCATCACTGTCAAACCATCTTGATGCTAAGACCAATTTAATACTAAAGCTAAGAAGCAGACATTTCAGGTGACTGATTTGCCTAACATAAAGGAAATGTTGTCTTCATTTCCTGAATTCATTGCTTACTGAGCAACCAGTGTATTTTTCCACTTTGAACAGCGTTAAGTTGCTGCAGTTGATAGAAAGAGAAGCAGTTCTATAGGAGAATCAGTGAAGAAGGAAATATTTACTAATACTTCACTACTTCTTCATCCATGCTGGGAAAACTATTCAATAATACTAGTCTTATGAATATTTAATGTGTTCTCCCTCCTACTAGGTGACAGTAGCCTATGAAACAACGGGCGATGAAAAGATTTGTGCAGAAAGGATGACATGAGGAACAAGACAGGCTACAGCCTGAGAGGAGATGAAAAGTTACAAGGCAGAGGAGTAGATTCTTAGATGGAAGGAAGAAATTTGTTCTGAGAATGATTGAAAGAACATCCCCAAACCCTTTCATCATCCTGGTCTTCTTCTCCTCACCTTGCAACCTAAAAGCTATTCTGCTGATACATCTTATTTTGTAGTTTCAGACACAGAAACTTAATGAAATGGCAAAATTCTATTTTATCTATGTTCCTCGGAAGTCTTGAGCTCATTCTGTTTTCAGTATTCACATGTTACTTTCAAATTTAACGGTTACTCAGATGTGTCCCATGAAACCTTCTATTGACTTAAAGTAGCAGAATCATTCATTTGGACTGAAAACACTTGGTATTTTCACTCAGTATGTACATTCCTTTTCTTTCTTCATTACTACTACAAATTTAAAACTGAAACTTTTGCAAGTTGTTGTTGTAGACTTACTGACTTCATACTAACTAAAAAGAGTTGTGATTAAATGAGTAATTATGGGTTCAAACTTGACGTATTCTACACTGTAGCTGACTGAATATAAAATAACAACAGTTTATTGGCAAAGATGTAATACAGAGCCGTACTTTCATTCTATGTAGAACATTCTTCAGTGTGTTAGTCTGGGTATTACTTGTTTTTCCCCTAAGAACTAGAACACTATGATTAGCCATAAAAATACACAAGCACTAGGTATCATCTTCATCAAATATATACAAAAAATTTAAACAAGGAAATTTTCCCAGATGAGAGGATCCTTCAAAAATCTTCCTACTTGCCTCTTAGCACAATGTCTGATTTCTGTAAGAACATAAGGAAAATAATAGAAAAATAAGAAGAAACAAATTGTGCAAAGTCATTAAGGAAGAAGCTCTGGAATTTAAGAATTTAAGAATGTAAGATGTTCAGAACAGAACAAGTCCTTAAAGGAAACTTTCCATTCTAGTTCACTATGTTATTTAATAAAGCTTATAATGAATTTTTGATAAACTCAGAAATATTGCATAACTTAAGAATAGGCATATTTGCTTACATATACTTGAGCCCAGGAAGTGCTTACCCCTTGTACAACTGATGATATTGTGGGATTATTGCTTAATTAGTTGTTTTTACTTAGCAGTGAAGATGCAAACAAAATTATATTGAAATTCAAAAACTGCCATTTGTCCAGTCTCTTTGCCAGTCATTGCAGTTATAGTTGGTAGTCTCTTTAGCATGTTTGCTATAGTAGCCCTGATAGAATAAGCACTGCTGAAAATTGAAACGTGAAATAGTTGAAGGAATATTTCTGACTAATGTTTCAGTTGCTTCTTCAAGCTGATATGAGCCACATCCGCTGTGTGACTGCTCTGCTACCCAGACTGCTACTACTTACAAATATCAGAAATAATATAAGGCCTTCTATAAATACAGTCTAGGATTTCACTCACATTTAATAGCACTAACAACTTCCTGCTTAACTGTTCACTTGCAGAGTTGAGAAATCAGGCACCTTTTTCAGAGTGATTCATGATTGTTTAACCAGGCAGAACTGTAACTGAAATATTTGTATAGAAAAGGTTCAATTATCTTTAAAACTGGATGATCTAAATAAAATACATTACTGGCAATTTAGTGTAACTCTTGTATTCTGGTTTTGAAGTGTAGTGTCTGAGCTAAGCTGTAACTGCTAGAAATCTGAAATTTGGATGGGAAACTTGTTGAGCTGTAACAATCAGTTTGCATTTGGTTAATAGATTTTAAATAAATCTGTTCTATATGAAGACTGTATTTGCATGGGCAACTGATTGATGACAAAAGTAATGATCCATCAACATTTTCTCTTAATTATGACTCTGTATGCATGTATATCTAGTAGAAGTTTTCAGTTAGAATAAGTATGTTCTGCTCCATTCAAAATTGAGCTGAAAACAAAATTAATGTTAAAGTTCGTCAGGAATTTTTTTCAAATAGGTGAAAGATGTCCATAGCCCTGTCAGCCCAGAGGAGTAACATCAGGGTATTTGTTACATAGCAAAAACACTGTTATGGCAGTTAGTACCTTCTCGTATCCTGAGAAATTGCTATGTAAAATGTTAGGGCTTTCTCCAATGGAGAAAGCTGACCTTTGTTAGGAAGGGCTGGAGTTCTATCTGTTGATGGATAGTCTAGAGCATAGCAAAGACATCCAGGAAGATACATTTATGAATGCTAGTACAGAAGGAAAATTGCCTGTGCAGTTATTGTGATGCCTAATGCAAAATATGATGAGCAATTATATTGTATCACAGAAGAAAATTCATAGTATGGCACTGTCTATTTAATAAATAAGAAAATACTATAAATTTACAAACACTAATGCTGCATGTAATAGAGAGAAACTGGGGGCATTCTTCTGCAATCATTTTAAGCTTTTTAAAAGTAGATACAAACTCTAGGCATGTGTCCAACTGAATATGAATGTATTCTGTTTCACTTCATTCTCCTCATACAATACGGTCTGCAGATTCCTGAATTTAAAAAAAAAAAAAAGTAGAAACAGATATGTAAGAGAAACAAAGGATTAGATTCAGATTTAAGCATTCAAAAGCACTCCAATTTACCACTTGTCTGCCTTTCCCTTTCTAATTTTAGTTACTATAACTAAGGCCATCTAATAAAATACAACACAGCTACTTAAACAGAAGATATATTACAACATCTTTTAATGCCTAAGGTTTTTGTATTTAAAGAAAATGTGTGGACACTAGTTACTTTGTTTTTCTTAGTACAGAACAAGGGTAAATAATTTTGAACAGGTTATTCTGTATTCATCCTGTGCCTATCAGATTGGACTGTTGGTTTTGGATAAAATTTCAGATTAAGTCTATCACAAAGTTTCTATTAAAATTCATGTCAATTGGAATCACCCTTTGTTTCATTCTACTTCATATTTAAATGATTGAGAGCACTCGAACAGAGTCCACGTGAGTGATTTTATATCTCCAATCATCATTATGTACTTCTTTACATTCCAGTTCGCTAGGCACCCAATCACATTTTTGTTCAGTGGAAAGGAGATTTTAATACTCCAAAACATTTAAGACTCATACCCTCTGCATTATTACTCAGACAGGTACAGGACAAAAGGACAGAACATGATGCTGACAAATGATATTCCTAACTCTGACTGATGGTATTATTCTACACTAAAAAGACACCTTTCCCAGTGCATGAGAGAGCAGTACATTTCTTATATCATCACCAGCTTTTATTATGTCCTAATTCATATGTGGAAGTCATTTAAGCATAGTTATGTATTCAGATTTCATTTTGTTTGTTTTTTTTGTTTGTTTGTTTTTTTTAAATCAGACAAGTACTTTCTATATAGAATATATAAAATACATAAAATATTAGGAACAATTCTAAACTAAATCCCAGCTCCAAATACTTTCTAAACACATATTTCATTGTTTAATCTGAATTTAATTGTAATTAAAATTCTCTACTGTTGTAAAGAAAAAAAATTCAAAACTCAAGACAGAAGGCTTTTGCCTTTTGAGTTTTGATTTATTCAATATACAGTTTTAGAACACAGGGGAAGATAGCGTATATACACAGATCCAGCAAGGAAAGTTAGATGAACAAAAGAAGGTATGAGATTAAATATATCCTCCTGAACAGGAGGTTAACAGTCAGGGTAAAAACTGCTGGAAGAATATCGGGATGTAATAGAAGCTTCAGGAAATAATGATTTTGGAAGCATGTTCCTCTTTAAAAAAAAAATCTCTTTTTCTCTCCCCTTCCATTTCTGTCTAGACAGTTTCAAATGCCCAGAACTGCTTATGAGTTCTAAGAAAATACTGCAGAAACTGGGAGAGGACTTACTTAAAAATCCTACAAAACGATATACGGATATATATGGATTTTTTTGATGTAAGCAGCTTTATATGTAGAGATACATGAACATTAATTGTTCTCAAGAAAATTATAAGTTTACATTTCACTTATAAGAATATTCACAGAGATCTCCTTTTAAAAAAGAAGAAAAAACAAGCCACACAAATGTAAAGGTGATATTCTCTGTATGAGCAGTACCTGCAGCTATAAGTCAGATAAGAAAGGAAAATGCTATATGATGGCATCACCAGCTGGGTAGATGGAGGGAGAGCAGTGGATGTTATCTACTTTGAATTCAGCAAGGCTTTTGATACTGTCTCCCACAGCATCCTGATACTTAAGCTGAGAAAGTGTAGGATAGACGAGTGGACAGTGAGGTGGGCTGAGAATTGGCTGACTGGCTGAGCTCAGAGGGTTGTGATCAGTGGGGCAGAGTCTGGTTGGAGATCAGTGACTAGTGGTGTTCCTCAGGGGTTGGTGCTGGGTCTGGTCTTGTTCAATATCTTCATCATTGACCTTAATGAGGGGATAGTGTCCAACCTCAGCAAGTTTGCTGATGATACAAAGCTGGGAGGAATGTCTGACACAGCAGAAGACTGTGCTGCCATTCAGTGAGACCTGGACACACTGGAGAGCTGGGCAGCAATAAACCAGATGTGGTTTAACAAAAGCAAGTGTAGAGTCTTGCACAGGGGAAGGAATAACTGCAAGTACCGGTGCAGGTTGTGACATGACCTGCTGGAGAGAAGCTCTGCGGAGAGGAACCTGGGAGTCCTGGTGGATGACGGGCTGCTGATGAGCCAGCAATGTGCTCTGGTGGTCAAGAAGGCCAGTGGGATCCTGGGTGCATTAAAAGGAGTGTGGCTGCATTAAAAGGAGTGTGGCCAGCAGAGCAAGGGAGGTGATCCTCCACCTCTACTCTGCCCTGGTAAGACCTCACCTGGAGTACTGTATCCAGCTCTGAGCTCCCCGGTACAAAAAAGACAGGGATCTCCTGGAGAGAGTCCAGAGGAGAGCCACAAAGATGATGAAGGGCCTGGAGCACCTCTTCTATGAGGAAAGGCTGAGTGACTTGGGTCTGTTCAGCCTTGAGAAAAGAAGACTCAGAAGGGATCTGATTAATGTTTGTAAGTATCTTAAATGTGGGAGTCGAAGAGACACAGCCAAGTTCTTCTCAGCAGTCTGTGAGGACAGTACATGGGGAAACAGCCATAAACTGGAGCACAGGATGTTCTGCACCACTATGCAAAAAACTTCTTCACAGTGAGGGTGATGTAGCTCTGGGACAGGCTGCCCAGGGAGATGTGGATTCTCCTTCTCTGGAGATATTTAAGACCTACCTAGATGCCTACCTGTACAGCCTGCTGTAGGAGGCCTGCTTTGAAGGGGAGTTGGATTCAATGATCCCTTGAGGTCCCTTCCAGCCTCTAAAATTCTGAGATTCTGTGATATTTCATTGCAGGCCACAAGAGAATGTTGTTTGTTTGTTTGTTTGTTTGTTTGTTTGTTTTTGTATGCATGTGGGTTTTTTTGTTTTGTTTTGTTGTTGTTGTTTTCTTAAGTCAATTGCCCAAACTTACATAGGACTGTGAAAAAGGTATCATCTTTCTAGACAGAAAGAACATGAGAAGGAAATGTGACTATCCTCTTGTAGGACAGTTTTCATACACAGAGGGCTTTGAGGTCACTCACTGTATGGAAATTTGTCATAAGGATTCTGCATGAAACTAGAGAAGGAAATATGTGCTAAATTGCAGCAGATTATGCACAAATTTTCTGATGCAGGGAATTGCTCACTGGGTGCCACACATCAACGTCCTTCCCATATGAAAATAAATGCTCATTTTCATTTTTTAAAAGATGAGAGTTTCATAAAAGAAAAGGTACCTATACGTTGAATTTTGACATATATCCAAACTTAATTTTGACTGAGACAAGTTTTTAAAATCTTATAGTATAGAATATTATTGCTGTAACACTGGATTACTGTACAGGCAGTCACATGTGGGTGGCTGTCAACAAGCCGTACTTCATTATGCCTCAGATTTGCAGTGAGCCATTATGAGTCATTAAGTGATCAGAGTCATTTGTGCTTAACTGTAGCTTCTACATTTTTTTATCTATTTTTGTACATAAGATGTGTTTCTATAATTGTGTCATGTTTAAAAATAAACATTAATCACAGTGATCCAGAGTGAATAAATTAATACAGATTGAAGCCGAGTTTGTAATTACAGGGATCTTTAGTACATGAAAAACAGGTGAGACTAAAAATTCTGTTGTTTTGCATACATAACAGAGGATAGAGGTCTTTCTTTTGACATGATTTCTTTACAGCTGAAACTAATGAACGTAACATGAATCATTCATTTGATTTTAGTTAAACTAAAATGTCCTTGAACATAGGAGTGAATCTTGACAGCTATGAAGCCAATAGTGCTAGGGAATATTCTAAGTGCTCAGTGCTTCATGTAGCTTTCTGTATAACTGAGCCAAAAGTGAATATACTCTGCAGTATTCATGCCAAAATATCTGCTTAAATGCAATTAGTCACAGTACTCAAGAAAAGTAACAGATTATTTTACTCAAAATAGTCATGTACACATACTTGTATTTATAATTTTTCATAAAACTGACACATAGAACGGTGTTAAAATACTGCTTTGGTAAAGTCACTACACGGAAAATAAATATACTTTAAAACATTTTGTCAAAAGGTACAGTAGAAAAACATCTCAAAATCAAACCTTGAAACGTATGAATAAATTATGTAACTTCTTCAAAAGAAAGGAAAAAAATTATGCTTTTATTGTAATTTTTCAGTCATAAGCATTTCAACAATTGGTATTTATCAAAAAATTACATATGTACTGAAAACAAGGACTAGTTTGCCCCTCAAATCAGAATCTAAAGCAGCTTCAACACTGTTCTAATTTAAATATTCAAATTCTTTCTAAGTAAAGTCCATTGTATATCACTTTTGTCTCTGAAAATAAAATGTTTGGTGA
>PPHD01008712.1:0-21452 GCA_002909625.1 Bambusicola thoracicus | reverse complement strand
ACGGCATCAGCTTAACTATGCTAATTAAGAATTAAGATGTCATTTGTGGCTAGCATGTGGCTAATATTTCGAATTAATGAACGCCCCTTTTCAAATGCAGAATGTTGCCTCTGAGTGAAGAGGCTTCAGGCAATATATATATAGAGAGAGAGAGGGAGAGAGAGGCAGTATTTCACATTACAAAGTGAAATTTTTGGAGTTTTTTGCTCCCGCAGGGAACCGGAGTACACATTGCAGTCAAACACGTACAGCAAAATCAGCCGTGGTTCTTCAGAGTGTTTCCCTCTTAGATCAAATAATTTGCAGCTGGGTTTTGATTTCAGGGATAGGAGACGGCAGCAATCCTGTTTGCAGGTGAGGCAGCAGAACAGGCGGCTGCTGGGAAGCACTGGGAGCACTGGGGATGTGCCCTGTCCTGGAGGTGTCTGTGTGGCTCTGGGTGGGTGCGCACATGCATGCACAAACAGCAAAGCCTTGCACACAAAAAAAAATGAGAATGAAGCAAAACAGCCACACTGCAGGCTTCCCCAGGAACTGCTGCACGAGAGCATCCACTGTATGAACATCACCTTTGTCAGGTTTGGGGTGGATTCCCTTTCTGTTTTGCCCCGGGAACTGTGGTCCAAGCCACTCCAGCTGCACGGTGCCCCCGGTGCAGCGTTTCCCACCGGGGGAGGGGGCTGTGCTGACATCACCCCTGCCATCTCGGCTGTAGCTGCTTTTCCTCGCTGCACTTCACAACTCAGCACTCTCGAGTTAATTAGAGAACCATATGCCCCTTTCTCACACATCATAAAAGCGTGTGTTTAAAGCCGGGTGATAAAAGGGAGCATTAGTCTGGGTCACTGCAAGGCTCTGATCTCAGCTCCGCACAGCGCTGCCTCTCTCTTCTGGATGGCTCTCAGACCAGGTGGAAACGATGTTGGAGTCCAGCTGAGCTCGCTCTGCTGCCAGCTTGAGCGGCTCCCAAGAATTTCACAGCTCTCTCCCAGGCACGGTTTGTTCCCTGACACCCTCCTGCAGTCTGCTGGTTGCCATTGCTGTCTCCCAGCTGCCCCCTGCTCAGGGTGCTGAGATTCCTTCTCCTAAATGAAGCACGGGACGTTGCTCATGGGCTGTGGTCTGCTCTGTCTCAAGGTCTGGGGACAGCTAGGAGGGCAGAAGGTCCATCCCCTCCCCATGGCTCTGAGCGCATCCCCACGAGGGATATCCCTTTACGCTCAATGGGGACACGGGAGCATGGGCCACATGGGTACCATGTCCAACCAATCTCGTGCCCACCACTAGATACATCCAGAGATCTCCCTTTTCCTCCCTTCTGACCAGAAGGTACATTTCTCTCCCATTCTAACTGTCCAAGGCAGAAATAACATGCCAGATGTTTTATGTTAAAAGTTCCCTTTTCCTCTCTTCCACTTTCTTCAAATCCCTGCACAAGTCTGAGCCAGGGAGGTGAGGACCCTGTCTGCTCTGGTGAGGACCGCCTAATACGATCAGATCCCTTCCGGCACAAAGCATATCCAGGCTGTTGTGAGCCCAAAATTTGGACATGAGATGAAAGAGTGCGGTCCTGGGCAAGGAGCCATGGGGGCTGAGGGTGTCTGATGAGCAGGAGAGCTCTGCTGCAGATGAAGACCCCGCATTATCCTACAAACAACTGTGGCTGCCCCGGGAAGCCCAGAGTCATGGAGAATCATCAATACCGCAGGGCTCTGTGGCCCAAGGGTGTCACCAGAGATGCTCTTTAGAATAAACCCTTCTGGTTGTGCCTGCTACTCCCCAGGGAAATGTGTGTGGCAGTCCGCTGTACCAGGCTGAATGGCAGGGCCACCTTGGCTGGGTGGTCCCATTGACTAATGCAGGATGGGGAGAGGAACCGCCTACTGCTGCATGCACTAGGGACCAGGACTTGGTGCAGGGAGATCATCCTGGGAAGAGTGGCTGAGGAGAGCGAAAGTTATGGAATCACAGAAGGTCTGAGGTTGGAAGGGACATCCTGCTCTGGCAAGGCCACCTCAAGCAGGATGCTCACAGACAGCTTCCGTTGGACCCTGCCCGTGGCTTGGACCGTGCCCAAGTCCTATTGCTAAGATAGAGTCATACAATCATCTCAGTTGGAGAAGACGTTCAGGATCATCAAGTCCAACTACCAACCTGACCTACCAAGTCCCATCACTACACCATGTCTGTTAGTGCCAAGTTCACACCTCTCTTAAATACCTCCAGGGATAGAGACTCCACCACCTCCCCAGACAGCCCGTTCCAATGCTTGATCTCCCTCTCTATGAGGAAATTCTTCCTTATGTCCAACCTAGATCTCCTGACAGAAATTCCTCCATCTCCATGGCCAAGAGGGTCCTCCATCCCCCAGCAGAGCAGAGGAGGCCAAGGGAGAGCTGTACACTCTGTCCCTGCCTGGCCAGGCACCCTCAGTGCTCCTTGGCTCCAGGACAGCCGTGGCATGCTCTGCCAGCCCCATATCCCCAGGGCCTCACTGCAGAGAGGGCAAGGAGGCTGGGCTGTGAGAAGTGAGCCCAGGGTTATTTTTGCTGCTCTTGAGCCTTGCCTTGTGCTCTTGTTTCCCTGCGCTATGTTTAGATAACTTTGCAGGACTTGCTTGCTCCTGCTCCTAAACCATTTTTTTTTGCTGCACGATGGAAGTCTGACAAGAGAAGGGCAGAAGAAATCCAAGGCAAGTTCCTGGGGCCGTTCAGACAGCACAGGCAATGATGAAGTAGGGCTTCTCTGGGCTTAGCTTGAGCCTCTTGTTGAATTTGTGTGGATGACCTCTGTCTCACACACTGCATCTCCAGGACTTGGGGCATCCAATCAAGTTCTGGTGGATGGAGCTCTTCAGGAGGACAGAGGTACCATGGAATTCCCTGTTCTCGACGCACCCTTGAGAGATCAGAGTAGCACAGGGTGCATCTCTCCAAATTCCCCTCACAGGGAGATCCAGATGAGTGCACATCTGCCACTAAACATAATTACAGCTTCTGAGACACTTTTCTTGCTCTCGTTAACTGCTGAGGCCTGGGAACATGGGGTCATTTCTCAGGGCGACAAGTGTTAAGTGTTCCCCTTCTCCGTCTCTGGCAGCCGGCACTAATCTCAGCAGTGCCTAAGAGGGGAGATTATTCAGTGAATATGAACATCCTTGAGTCTAATCCACACGCAAAAGCAAACTTAAATTGAAACCAGAAGATGGCTTTAGCGGCGTGGTTTAAAGCCATTAACCCTTGGGTGACATAAACTGGCCTCCCCTGGCAGTGCCAAGAGAGCGTGGCCAGCTTGAAACCCCAATCACAACCTGGTGCAGAGGACAGCCATGGCCATGGCTGGAGTCCTAGTGGTGCTTCCATCTGCCAGGCCATGAGCCTGAACCCACATGTGCACCAGGACAAGTCTGGGTCACTGCTGTGTGTGCCTTGGGGTCACAAGGCATCATCTCAAAGTGCAGATACAGCTCCCAGCCCATGAGGGCTGTCAACCACCGTGTACCCAGAGGGCTCCTGGCTGCCCTGTACGAGCTGGAGACCCTGGGAGAACATTAGACATCTTCAGAAGAAAGGTAACCAGGAGGAAGACGCCTGTCCCAGATAGAACAGAGGTCTCCATAAACTACAAGCTTACGGGAGGTGTTTGGAGACAATGCTTCTCTCCCCAACCTGCCCATGTCAAGTGGTGGATCTCAGAAGATGCACTCAGCAGCAGTGCCACATTCAACTCAACGCTGCAGAATACCATGGGAACACAGAGCAAGACGGCCAGAGCAGGTTGCGGAGCAATCCTGGCCATGGTACAAGAGAAGATTGGTGCAACACAACAGTGATCTGATGATGGCCCATGGCAGGTGAGGGCAGAGTGCTGGGAAGGAAGCCATGGGACAATTGCATCTTCACAGTGTAAGGCAGAGCCCTGTGGATCTTGTGCTCATCTGCTTTCTCCACTGCAAACATCCCTGTGTGTCCTTCATTTGCCACCTTCTCTCCTGTAGTGCCATGGCCTCATCTCTTCCACTTGCTCCATTGCTCATGTGCTGTTTCACCACTCCATCCCCATCCGCCGCCAGTCTTTGCTCCGGTACCAAGCTGGGAGCACATGATGGGACTTCTCCAACACATCTGCACAAACCCACAAGCAGCCCCGTTTTGAATCCCCAAACCTTTGGCCTGGGATTTCTCCGAGGCTCTCGGTTACCTCTTCTACATTGCATTCCCCTCTGCATCCATGCCAGCAGCCTGTCACCGCACAGATTGCTTGGCAGGACACGCGGTGACCTAAGCAAGATGGAGCCCATCAGGTCCTGGGGTAGCGCATTCCAGGGAGCGCGGGGCCGCCAACAGCAGCGAAGGTGCACAGGGGGGAGAGCTTAGGACATGGTTGGCAGAGCCACCACTGCCCCCGCTCCAACAACCACAAAAATATGTAAATGAGAAACTCAGCCCCTTATTTATGAGACTTCACAATTCATTTTTCATTTGGGGAATGCGAGCGAATGAAAATATGAAATATTTCTCCGATGACACAGTTTCCACCCAGAAAGCACATTCCTTGGAGGCAATGTGCATGTGCATGGGGCCACATGGGACCAAGCCTGAGCATCGGTGCAAGCCCTGTCTGATGAAGGGATAGAGGCTATGGGGCCAGGACCCACGGCAGGGCTGTTAGGAGAGCAGGGAGGGTCTTGTTGAGCTGAAAAGCACTGCTGGGATGCTTGGAAGGGACAAAGATGAGCACTGGGTAGAGAGCNGTAGAGGCTATGGGGCCAGGACCCACGGCAGGGCTGTTAGGAGAGCAGGGAGGGTCTCGTTGAGCTGAAAAGCACTGCTGGGATGCTTGGAAGGGACAAAGATGAGCACTGGGTAGAGAGCAAGGCTGAGCCTGGTCCAAGGGGAGAGAGGGCAGATCCTGGCCCATCTCCTGGCCCATCTCCTTCCCAACTGGAGCGAGGACTCCTGCTACTCTCTGAAAAGACATTTCCTCCTCCTGGTATCTACAGAATACTCGCTTCTGGCAATGCCTGAATTTCACAAGGATGTGCAAGTATCCCTGTTTATTGCCTTAACNAAGGCTGAGCCTGGTCCAAGGGGAGAGAGGGCAGATCCTGGCCCATCTCCTGGCCCATCTCCTTCCCAACTGGAGCGAGGACTCCTGCTACTCTCTGAAAAGACATTTCCTCCTCCTGGTATCTACAGAATACTCGCTTCTGGCAATGCCTGAATTTCACAAGGATGTGCAAGTATCCCTGTTTATTGCCTTAACAGTTAAAGTTCATTACCAGCTGGCTCCTTCAGAATGGCTCCTCAAGGTCAGTCTTTCCATCTCCTTCACAGACCCAGTAGGGAAAATCCACACTGCTAAAATCTGTAAAGATCGTGATTTCACGGGCCAGACCTTGCTGACTTCCAGATCGGTGTCTTTTAAGCCAAGCACGCTCCATCTTCTTAGGTGGGGGGCAATCCCAGATGTGTGTGCAGATGAGGGAAGGAGCTCACTGAGAGCAGCCTTGCAGTCAAAGACATGGGGGTCCTGGTAGATGAAAGGCTTACTATGAGCCAGCAGTGTGCAGCCCGGACTGCATCAGCAGAGAGGTGGCAGCAGGCCTCGTGAGGCCCCACCTGGAGTCCTGCATCCAGGCCTGGGGCACACAGCACAAGGAAGACGTGGGGCTGTTGGAGCAGGTCCAGAGGAGGGCACGAGGGTGCTCTGGAGCAGCTCTGCTGTGGAGATGGGCTGAGGGAGCTGGGGGTGTTCTGCGTGGAGAAGAGAGGGCTCTGGGCAGACCTGTGGTGGGTGCACCACTGACCTCACAAGAAATGTAGCGCGGTTAGGAAAGGGGCCATTCCACGATTAACTTTAATCTCCATTCTCCCTGCATACCAACCCCTTCACTTTATTGACTTAGCTCGAGAGTCTTTGGCTATTTGTTTGAACTTCCTCTTCAAGGCCCTGTTCTGCTTGACTTCTGGCAATTTCTCCAGACACTTCCAGATCCCCAGACCCACTTTTCCCTGCAGATCTGCCCAGACTCCTGGAGCTCTGTTCATTCTCACTGTCATTTTTTGGTGGATTTATCTACACGTCTGGAGGTGAGCAGGTCACTCTTCTTGCAAGGGGCACCAGATATGCTTGTATTTTTGCCCTGAAAACTCTTCAATCCTCTGGCACGCTCAGTCTCTGAGCTCTTCACCTCGTTTGTCTTAGTAGCTTGTTCCCTAAACTTCTCCCAACACTGGAAAGAGAAATACTCCACCACTCTGCTGCAGCAGAATTTCCCCTTTGTTTATTTTTGATGAAGCCTATGGGGTTGAGGCACCCGTTCTCCAACCGCCGTTCCTATCATGTCTTCTCAAGAGCAAAGACCAAGTCTAAAATAGCAACTTCTGGAGCCATCTATCAACTGCCACATCCCAGAACGGTCAGTAGTGTTTACTCTCTAATCTATATCTGGAAGTGAAGGGCCTCCGCTGTGACAGCAAGATTTATTTGCCATCGTGATTAAGGGGCACATCCAGACTGCCTGCTCCGGAGGGAGCCTAAAAAGGTCTTGAGCAGAACCCATGAAAATAGCCCCCAGGGGGTTCCTGCTCCATGGGGCAGGTCTGTGGGTAGAAGTGTGCTGTGTAGCATGGTGGGACCTCTGTCACAGCTCCCAGGGGACAGAACCAAGGACCCCATTCCTCCCGTCATGTCTTCTCCATGGTCTTACTCTCTAAAGTGTCGGGGCAAGTGCAGTGCTTGCCGAGATCAGAATGGTACGTGGGATGTACAAAGGTATGCTGAGGGAAGTGGGATTACTCAGATAAGGGATTAACTCTGGTCTTCAGCTGCCTAATAAGCTACAAAGACAGAACCGGGCTGTTCCCAGAGCTGTGCAACCAGAGCAGGATCCCGAGGCAACCAGCACATGTGGTGGCGGATCCTGAGTTGAAGGAAAAGCGCCTTCACTTTGAGGGTGAAAATCCTCCTTGGAGGTGCTCAGAGTTGGCCTGGGCAAGGTGCAAAGCCACCCCGTCTCCGTCCGGAGTTCATTCTGCTCCGCGGAGGAGGCTGGATAGAGGCACCAGCGCTGTGGAGTGCCGTGATGTCCCNCACCCCGTCTCCGTCCGGAGTTCATTCTGCTCCGCGGAGGAGGCTGGATAGAGGCACCAGCGCTGTGGAGTGCCGTGATGTCCCGAGTGCTGTGGTGAGCAGCACACGGCCTCGGCATTCCTTCCAGTTCATGGAGCTTCTTTCCCCAAATATAAACAGTCTGCTCTTTTCAGGAAAATCTGCCGGCCTGTCCTCAGAGCCAGGGAGCCACATTGCTGGTTATAGCACGGCCATTGATTTACTGGTGTGACTTCGGCCAAGTTGGACGGCTNGAGTGCTGTGGTGAGCAGCACACGGCCTCGGCATTCCTTCCAGTTCATGGAGCTTCTTTCCCCAAATATAAACAGTCTGCTCTTTTCAGGAAAATCTGCCGGCCTGTCCTCAGAGCCAGGGAGCCACATTGCTGGTTATAGCACGGCCATTGATTTACTGGTGTGACTTCGGCCAAGTTGGACGGCTGCTCCGTGCCGAGATCCAGCATCCTTGAAACACAGGAGAAACCCGGACTATCAGCTGGTCCATCTCATCCTCATCCAGCGCAGGGCCTTCACAATGATCAGTGTAACGAGCTTTCGGATGAAAGCCTCCGGGGGAGTGCATCCATCATAGTTAGCCCGATTAGAGCTAATTCACAACAAGCTGGGTTTCTAGAGATTGTCTTTTTCTCTGCCTCGCTTCCTGTTTGCAAGAAGATTGCAGCAATCTCTCATTAACTGTGGCTTGAAATTATTCAGGCTCTTCTCAGGGAATAAATCTTCCCCGACTGAGCGGGCTGTGCAGGGAAGGCACGGTGCAGAGGAGCGAACCCTGGGCAGGGCCGTGCTCGCTCCGACGCTTGCCCTGCTCTCAAGCCGTGCCAAGGCCCGGGGCTGACCTCCATCCTCGATGAGTTTTGGAGCTCAGCGTTCCTGTTCCTTCGCTGTTCCAAGGGCTGATCGCTCCTATGCTCGTGGACGGGTGGTACAAAGCGTCTACAGCCGCGTCCCGGTCTGCCGCAGCATCCAAGCGCATTTTCCTTGGGAATTACTTTCACTACTCACTCCGCAGTTGCTGTCAGAGGGCCATGAGAAGTGATTGCCATAATAATGGTTGAAATCCAGTTTCCCTTCTAAGCCCTTTTTTATGTTATTTAGAGCTCGAAACGGCTCATTTTTGGTTGAAAGTTTCCATTCTTGGGCCAAGGCCAAAAGTGAATTTTTCAAGAAATTGGAACCGACTGGGTTCAGTCATTTCTGAGTCACACACATGGAAAAATACACATTTCCCTCTCGTGCTCCACGGAGACACTTTGGACATGTACGACTCAAAACCAGCTGGAGCAAGAGACTTCAAACTTGGCTTGTTCGAGAGTCCACACCGAGGTGTCAAAATCAAGCCAGGTTTGGAGAAGATCGTGTTGATGTTTTCACACTTCCCTCCCCAAAAGTGCCGTCAACCAGTGCGCCATGGCAAGGAGACGCGCTGTTCTCTTCCTCCATTGCTTTACATCGCTTTCTCCAATGGGATAATCCCAGGGGATTAGCATTTAAAGTAATGAATGTTTAAAGTTAGCAAGAGAAGAATTTCAGCAATGTTCAATTCTTCCTAAGTCCCTTAAATGGAGCCGAGCTGAGGGGGCCTCGCGCGGGGAGACATCACTCAGCTCCAGGAATAGGATGGAGCACACACAGGCATCTGTCCCTTCCTCAGCCCAGGACAAGCATGGGTGGGACTGCAGTGCCTTGAACAACCCAAAGTGGTGATGGCTGCTGGGACTACACCTCGCCAGAGAGGTGGCCACCACCACCGCCAGCATTCCCTGCTGTCATCAGAACTGAGAGGCAATCTACATCCTCACGCTATAGGTGTGAGGCTGTGCCATGGTCCGTCTCTGATGGATGTGGGATACTCGGGTTGAGGGACTTTTGAGGAGATGGCCCGGGACATGAGACATTCCAAGTTGGAGGACTTTCCAGCAGCCATCCTCTGGAAGCCATGCTCAGAGTGACCATCTGGGCCTGCGGGAGGGCTGCAACCAGGCTGGAGCCCCATTGCATTCTCTGAACCCCCATCAAGATCCTCACCCCTCCTACTCTACTCTGGGAGGTGCCTGCACACGAGATCACAGCAATCACTGGGGAGTGGGGCTGCAATAACTTGTGCATTTCACACCCTTCCCTGCCAAGGAAGGGTGGGAGCGGGTGGGAGAGGCCAGTAGGAGCAAGAGGCTGGGAGAGGAAATCAGCTGCATGAGTCACCCCGCAGCTGATGGGCAGGATGGTCGCAGGAAACGCCGTTTCCCCTGGATAAGGTGCAGAGGACAAGCTGGCACCAGACCTCAAGCACACAGAGTCCTGAGTGCTGGGTGCAGGGTGGAGCTGACCAGAGACACGGCAGATTCTGGTCCATCGCTCCTGATGGCCTGCACCAATGGCATGGTTCCTGTGCAGCATGGGACCCCTCACCAAAGCCACTAGGTCTGGTGCCCAACACGAACAGGGTGTAGTGGACATGGTGGTGATGGTTGGACTAGAGGATCTTAGTGGTCATTTTCAACCTCAATGATTCTATGTTTCAGTGCTGAGGCTGGCAGGGTATGTTGCAGATGGGCAACTTCGTGCCAGGGCTCATCCTGCACAGGGTCCATGTGCATGCTGAGCTGAAGGGCTTTGCACCATAACTCATGTCCAAGCCCAAGACAGAAAAAATGCACCACCACAGCCAGGGCTGTGGCTCCTCCAAGAGCTGGGGACACACATTGGACCAGCAAACTGCGGGCACCACCTGAGTCTGTCGTAGTGGTAACAAAGGCCATGAGCAAACAGACACAGGAGGTATAGGAGTATCTCCTCATTCTGAGCCTTGCCACGTGGGATCCGCCACCGCTCACCTAACCATGGCTCCTCATCCCAACTCTCAGGGGCAGTACCATCCTCCAGTGCCCCCAGCAGCAGGCTCCCCATTGCATCTCTCAGGGATGGGTGACAGCTTCAGGAGGAGCTGGGCAAGGAGGGAGCAGAGCCTGGTGCCCACAGCGATGCCCCAGGATGCAGGTGAAATCCAGAGAGATGTTGTGGGGTCCTCTGTGCTCCGTCCCTGGTTTGCTCTGATAGCTTTTCCCTGTGCTTAACCTGACTTTCCCCCACTATAACTTCAGCCCATTTGATATCCTGTCTGCTGTGAGCCGGGAGAACAGACTGTTCTCTTCCCCTCTGTAGCTGTTTTATGTCTTGGAGAGGACCATCACGTCTGCCGTCGATGAGGCTGCACAAGCCCTGTCCTGCCCCTGCGAGCAACCCTTTCCTCGTCGTGCCACAGAGCCTGGCATGGGCAGTGGGCACACAGCAGGAAGAGCAGAGGGCATGCGGCAGAAAACACCCCACAGTGTGTCTTTAAAGGGGTGAAATGGTGTGAAGTCCATGGGGATGGCTGCAGTGAGGCTGGGAGTGCATGCCATAAGGCACTGACATGTCTGGCACCCTTGTGCACAACTGTCTCAGAGTGGATGTCCTATAGTGCCAGGAGATACACCACACAGGGACACCACTAAGATCCTGGGGAGTGATGCTGACACCCACAGGGATGCAGGAACAGCCCCCAAGTAAAAGAGATGCTGTGGAAACTGAGTGTTGAAAGCTGAGGTCTATCCCAACCATACACCTCCAGGCAGACGATGGAACTGGGCACAGCGGTGAGGATGTCTGCATGCCACCAGCCATATCCCTGCACGGTGATGTCCCCATCAAGGTGCCAGCACGAATGGCTGGGGCTGGAGCAGAGCAGGGCCATGCTGGGGTCAGGCAGACACAGGCTGGCTCTTGGTCTTGTTCCACAACGGGATTTTGGGGCGGGGGGTGTTTTATATCTAGATTTGTTTGGAAGCATTTTGGTTTGATTTCCTCCTCCGCCAAGCACTAAGCGATCGTTCTTTCCCCCCTTGGCAGGAGCTGCCTGTCTCGTGGTGTTGACCTTGGCTGGGCTCTCGCTGCGGCTGGAGCGGAGTCACACCATAAATTCCCTGTCTTCTAGGAATCTAGCATGGGAAAGAAAAGAAACACGAAAGAGGGCCATGGATTAAAATATTTTGCATCTTAGCACATAAAAAAAGGGGGTTTGGCACTGAGGAGACTTCTCCGAGCATAGAGGTGTTGCATGCACGGCCCGGGCACTGGTGGGCTCTGTGGAGGGGACATGTACAGCCCTGGGGACAGCAGTGGCTGTGGTGATGTGTTCTTGTTGTAGGGACCACAGGACAACTCAAGAGCTGTGTGCACAGTGGGGTTGTGACCCAGCTTGAAACCAGCCCAGTCCCACCAGTTCAGCCACACCACTGCAATCTTCCCCTGGTGGTAGCCCAACCAGCATTCAATGCTGTACAGCTATGGGGCTGCTTTAGGATACCCTACACAGCCCCGGTGCAGAAGCGAAGCGTGGAGTCAAAGCAGGAGGAACCAAGTGGGCCAAGCCCTGGTTGCTCTCACAAGCAGGCGAGATGCAGCACAGCCCCTAATTGAATCCAGCAGGGCTGCTCGGACAGACAAAACACGGCAGTGATTCAGAGCGTGGGGCTGAGCAGACACAACTGTCCCAGTGCCTGGGGACACGGGCCAGCACCCCAGGGTGGGGGGGTCACCCAGCCCCATATGGACATACTGCCCCATGGAGCCCACAGGCTGGGCACTGGCTGAAGCCTGCAGCAGGTAGAGGGCAGGGATGGCTGAAGCTCACCCAGAGAAGGAAGAATGCAATCACACCTTGAGCAGCAGCAGGTTTTCCACAGGAGAGATAAAATCTCTCCTCTTCTAAGCACGTCTAGGAAGTCTGCAACTCAGAGCCCTTCCTACAGAGGGTTCTCCGTGGGGACCTAAAGCGATGACATTACGGGGATGGGAGTTTGCTGTGCTGGGGGAACAGGTTTACATCTTACGTGCTCTGGAAACGCCAAAGTGCTGCAGATTTGATACTTTCAAAGAGCTCACTTTCCCAGCGCTGTAACCTGCTTTAAGCCCAACCAGCTGGAGGGAGGCCCCGAGCCCCCCGAGTGTGAACAATGCTTCAAACCTCTTTTATAACACTCTGCTGCAGCCATCGCATCTGCCTGACTGCAAACGTCAGTGGAGCTCGCTCACATTTCCCCTGGGCTCCCAGGGAAGGGGAACCAGCACGGCGTGAAACTCAAACAAAGCGTCCAGATCAGCTGGAAAGGAAGAGGAAACTGATAAGAAACATGGAGTAATCGGGGTCACATGGAGAAAATGTGAGTGGCAGAGCTGGGAGTAACCAAGGAATTTCTCCGGTCTGTCGAGGAGTGGAAATTCACAGTGCTCGTGGGGAAGGTGGATTAAGGGAAGTCTGAGAAACACCGAAAACCTGGCAGGGAGATAATGATGGTCCTAAAGAGCAGGTGGGAGCAATGTGAGCTGCCATACAGGCAGGGTGGGGACAGAGGGCAGGTGGCTCTCACTGCGCCTCTGCGTCGGTGGTGCTGGTAGCGATGCACTGGGGACAAAAGGAGCCTGGGACTGTGAATTCCAGCCAGAAACACGCTAGGAGCATCAGCCCTGAGCTGCAGGCAGGCTCAGCATGGGGGCAGAGGGGCTTTTGCCAACCGGGATGCGGCTGAGGTGGGAGGGGATGGTGGGAGCACATGATGGGAGCATATGGGATAGGGAACACCAGTCCTGGAGTGGGGCTCTGGGGGGGACAAGGAGTGGGCAGCTCTGTGCACCCCAGGTTGTTCTGTGTACCACAGCATGGAGATTCGAGCGATGAGAGGTGATGGGAGTCTCTGAGTCAGTGCAGATAATGGGAGAGCTGATGGATGGCTCCAGCACAGCAAAGTGGTGATGGGAGGAGGACAAGGTGGGACCAGGGAGGGTGGGAGGGCACAAGGTGCCTTTTAGATCATCTCCCTCGTGTGGTTGTGTAGGGACTATCCCTGAGTCTCTCCTGAGCCACTGCTCCAGAAACAGCCCTGTGTGCAGTGTCCATCAGTACGACATCCCCTCTGTATTTTTCCCAACTGGAAAAGAACCATAAGGGTTTGGGAGCACGGTCTCAGCCTTGCAGGCTCCTGCAGTCCCTCTCCTAATGCTCACCCGCTGCCAGCACCTCATCCCAGGCAGCGAGGGGACGATGCTCGGCTGCAGGTGCACACTGACGGCTGGGGCTGAGCCGCGTCCTTCTGCTCCGGGCTGCAGCCATGGGTCGAGTGCCTTCGCGGGAAGTGCTCTTGAGGGACCCATTCCCATTCCTCGCTACCACAGGCAACCGCTCGGGTAATCCTCCTCATAAATTTTTCAAGCTCCATCTTGAAGCCTATCGGGCTATTTGCAGAGCTGGCCGTGCTCCAGGGTCTCCAGTTCACCAGAAATGTCGTGTTTGTTTGGTTTGTTGTTTGGTTTTTTTTTTTGTTTAATCTGCGCTGGGGCTGAGCTGGATCCCAACCAGCATTTTTGGGAAGTTTCCGGTGAGCCGCAAAGCTTCCCAGCTCCACCACTGCTCTGTGGCTGCAGAACGTGGTGGCACCTCTGCCTCAGCTGCACTGAGAGCCTCCAAGCATCTCCTGTGGTGGTGGTGGCGGTGGCCTCGTGGGGCTGCCCCTGGGTGACCCTACTGAGGGTCTCTGCTTTGGCCACTGCCCCATGGCACAGGGACATTTGGGGCCATGGGGAAGACACACTGATGGGGTTGCTGGGCTCTCGATTTGCCTATGCAGGGAGGGGATCCTGCTCCCTCTCGCAGCGTAACGGTGTTTGCAGCCAGCTGATAGCCATCTGCTGTGCTGCCAGCACTGTCCTCAAGCCTAAATAGCTCTTCTCCGTCCTGCTGTTTACTCCCAGATGTATTTATAGACCAGCTCTCTCCCAGCCATCATTTTCCTAGACTAAACACGCCAAGTGCTTCAGGCTTCTTTCAAAGCCAGCTCTCCTTCCACCCGCTGTCCTACCTTCCTGCTGAGCCTTCCATCTCCTCTGCAGATCAAGGCACCTGACTTTGCCCTAATGCTTCTCCCATCTCCTTGTCCATCTCTTTGGTTCCATCCCATCTGCCACTCCAGAAAATTCCCGTAGTGGGGTCACAGCTCCAGGACCAGCCCCCGAGGAACCGCTCCAGCACCTGCCTTGGGGCAATTCCTCACCATCCATCACCCCCTCCTGCTGCCATCCCCTTGCTCGGTTCCTCTTCGTTCTCCCAGCCAACCTCTGTCCACAGTTCCCACCTTTCTGCCCTCGTTCTCATGCACTTTGCCAGACAAAGGCCAGGCAGACAAACCGGTAGCCCCAGCGTTGAGTAAGAAGCACTGTGTGAGCATCTTCTTGCTGTCCCAGGGCTCGCAGGAGGAGCATGCATCACTGTGATGTGCCACTTCCAGCTCCGAGTCGCTAATGGGAACGGATTCCCAGTATCCACTGGGAGGTGCTGGCTGGAAGGAAACTGGTGCCTCTAGTACACACTTCCCCTCACAGCTCCAGGTCCTGGAGCACAGGAGCCACTGAGCAAGGAGGGCTCCAGAGGTCTCATCAGGCAGAGGTCACTGTGCAAAGCTGCCTGGGTGCAGGGACAGGCGGCCCTGAAGCACACACAGAGCACGCAAGCACTCTCCATCTCCTCTCTGCCCATCATGGGGCACTGCCAGAAGCCAGAGCTGATTTCTAGATCCAAAATGCTTCTGGTGATGCTGGCGTGGCCCTCACCATGGCAGCAGGAATGGAGCTGCTCTCTGGCTGAGGCCTGAGGCACCAGCAAAGCATGGCTCGGCAGCAAGTGGAACACAATCCCAGTGAGCAGTGCTGCTTTCTAGGTCTCAAGAAGAGCCAGTTCCCTAAATCTGAGAACAATTACAAGCGAGATTGTCTTAGAGGAAAAATTTAAACAGAACCAAATAGGAACGATGGCTGGGAACCATTCAGAAATACTTTCCGAAGCGCCCGAGCGCTGGCTGTGGGCAGCAGTGTGGAGCTGAGAGGACAGTGAGTCCCACCGGCTCAGGCTGGCAGCACATCCCTGTCCCCATCCGGAGACTCCAGCAGCTCTCCCAGCACGGCACGTCTGCATCTGCTTTCTAGGGAAAGCCAACAGCCCCCTACCGCATCTGTCACCCAAGGGCTCACCAAAACTGTTGGTGTGGCCCTACCAGAGCACTCAGCCAAGTGGGACCATATGAGCACATTCCCTGCTGAGCTTGGTTCAGCCCCGTCCTCATGCCCCGTGGCTTGGGCAAAACCCTGCTCTTCATTATGAGGAACAGCAGGGGAGAATTTCCCCTTGCGTTCCACCACTCTTTCTCTCTGGCCCTGATTTGTGTGAGAACCCCTTTGCAGAGCCTCCACCTCTGAAGGATTTGTCCCTGAAGATCAGGGTGTCCCAGATGGCCAATTGGGCTCCCAGTCTGTCCCCTTGGCAGCCACCTGATGCCATCTCTGCTTGTGGGCCTGCACACTCAGTGGGATAGGTGTGCAGCTGCAAAATCACCCAATGGGAGAAGGATAATTTGTTTGTTAGGGAAAAAAATCACAGTCTCTTTATCAATTCAGTACAAGATTTTTGCTCATAAAATGGGATTAATCTCTAGCAAGACATTAAATCAAAGGAAGAAGAAAATGAGAAGAGTTCTGACCCCAAAAGAGACGCTCTCACAGGCTTTCATTTCTCCCAAAGCAAAATCTGCTTGTTTCAGACCTGCCCTGAGCACTTGAACAGGGCTGCTGAGCTGCCATCGTTGCCGTTCCCCATGCAGCTGCCTGTCCTTAACTCCAGCTCCTCCTCTGGCTGCTGTTGCACACCCACGGCTGGGGCAACCCAGCAGGAAGAAGCAACTGAGGGCTGGCAGAGCCCAAGCGGAGCATGGAGATCAGAGGCTTTGGATGCTCTCTTTCCTCCTTTTGGTGGGGACAGCAGGACTGGCACCCACTTCTTGAAACCTCCTCCCACAGGAGCTGGACCATCTGCCGTGCAGCTGCAGCATTTGCCGCCCATGTGTGCGCCTCCGCCGCTTGTCCTCCCCTCTGCAATGATGAATTGGCCACTCGCGGGGGAAGGAGAGACACCAGAACACGTGTAAACATGAGGAAAAACTGCAGGGATCAGCTGGCTCCTCTACCGGGACGTGATTTGTTTCGGGTACCTAAATGCAGGTTGACATGCTGATGACATGAGGCTAATTGTGGCTGGAGGCGTGTTGCGTGGCCGCCAAGCATTGCTGGCATCCCAGCAGAACCGCACGGCTGTGCCAACATCCAGCTTGCCCCAGGCAGCGCAGGGAGGGCTGAGCGTTTGATCTAAGCCCTTCCCTATACCTCCCTCTGCATGCCGTGCTTCAAACCCTCGCACTTGGTTGGAAAGCAGAACCGATCCTGCACGGCGAGTGCCAGGCGTTGTGCAGCCGATCCCCTCTGCTCTTGGCCAGACCCAGAGTCTGAACTGTCTGAAGCGACAGGCCGTGCGCTACAGCAAGTCAGAAAACAAGCTTTGCAAACCATTATGGTGGTTTTCCTGATCTCCTCGAACATCTCCTTGCTGCTTGCTGGAAGTTTCCAGCCAGGAAAGTACTCCCATTTTTCTTTTCTCCCCTTTCACTTCTTGTGGTCACAAAACACAGGAGTGTCTAGGATCTGTGCTCGCTGCGCTTTGCCATTTCCACCCGCAGCTTTTCCAAACCTCTTCACCTCTGGAATGGCTACAGAAGCAGCAAAAGGAAAACTGAAACCCAAGAACACGCCGCAGCCCAGCTGTGCCAACTGTGAGGACGCTCGGAGCGTCAGTGGGACAGAGGAAAAACTCCTTTCACGCTGCTTAGAGAGAAGCAGATGCTCTCCTGGTGAGAAGCGGCTGCATGGCCCTGCCTCCCCACTAGACACAGCCCCACAGCTGGAGGGCATCACGCCTTGGGGCAGTGGCAGGCATGGTGCCCACAACTGGTGCCCCTATTTTTGGTGTCCGCTGACCCCATCCCGGCGTGGAGGTTCCCGGATGGGATCGAAGAATCACAGCGTGAATGGGGTTGGCAGGGTCCTGGCGGGGCCTGCAGAGATAGCAGAGATCCCTCCGTGACCCACCTCACCACTTCCACGGGGCAGAGAAGTTGTGTGAAACGTCGGAGATGGGACGGTACGCGTGTGCAGCATGGACAGGATGAATGTGCTCGAGCCACGGCATGAGAGCCGCAGGAACCTCATGGCATGTGTCACAGATGGATGTGTCCCAGGTTAAACACACACCATATGGCCTTGCATCAGCACCGCGGGCTTTTCAAAGAGCGTCCCATTCGCAGTAACCAGCCTGGAGGCTGATGCTATCCAGATGATACTGTTGTCTTTGGAAAGACTCCTAAACACTTGAAAAACACCTTCAGCCATACTCCAACGCAGCGGAGCAGGACTGAGATTAGAAATTGCGCTTGACAGTGTTCAGTCTGTCCAATGGGATTAAAACCAGATCCTGTTCACGTCTCTGCAATTACACACCTCCCCTCCGTAGAAGAAATGCTTTCTCTTTCATCTTACATCACGAGTGTGCACATTTTATTCCTGCTTAATCTTCGGCTGTAGGGCCTCTGAGAGCACTTCAGTGCAATCTCAAACTATTCTGGACAGATGTTGCACAAACTAGTTTCAAAACAGTGGTGGTCTCGATCATGACTAGCCCAGAATTTAATGCTCTTGGATTCTGGGTGTCCCACTGAGACAGCACACAGATGTCTCACACTGAGGATTTTGAGTTAGACTTCCTCAAATCCATGAATGCTGTGCTGATAAGGCCACGCATATGTGTCAGCGCTGTAACAGAAAGCACTTCACAGCGAGAGCTGACTGAGTTCCATGTGGGCTAAGGAGCAGTGGAGAGGCTGGGATCATCCATCTGAAGTGGGAACACAACTCTCAGAGGAGATGGCTGGCCACTGAAGACCTGAACCGCCTCAGTGCAGCTGGCTGAGGATCAGCATGGTTATTTCTAGTTTGTGGCCCACATCCCATGAAAATGCAATAGAACCCACTGGGCTCCCCCAGGCTTATTTTGCCAAGATGCCCAAGGAGTTGTCATGGAATCACAGAGTCATTAAGATTGGAAAAGACCTCTAAAATAATCTAGTCCCCCTACCAGCAATGCAAGCCAGGATGCCATTGGCCTTCTCGGCCACCTGGGCACGCTGCTGGCTCATGTTCAGCCAGATGTCAGCTCACACCTCCAGGTCCTTTTCCTCCACACAGCTTCCAGCCACCTGCCCCAAGCCTGCAGCACCACATGGGGCTGTTGTGACCCAAGTGCAGGACCCGGCACTTGGTCCTGTTGCAGCTCATCCCATTGGCCTCAGCCCACTGATCAGCCTGCCCAGATCCCTCTGTGGGGCCTTCCTACCCTCAGGCAGATCAGCTCTTCCTCCCTACTTGGTGTCGTCTGCAAATTTACTGTGGGTGCACCCATTCCCTCATTCACATCATCAATAAAGACATTAAACAGGGCTGTCCCCAATACTGATGCTTGGGGGAGACAACTGGTGACTGGCTGCCAGCTGGATGGAACTCCATTCACCACCACGCTCTGGGCAGCAGTGAAGAGTACACCTATCCCCACCATGCTGCCATTTTCTCCAGGAGAATGCTGTAGGAGACAGTGCAACAGGCATAGCGTGGCACTTAGAGCTGGATGTTCCATGCATGAGGTCCCTCTGCCACAGTTAACAGCACTGAGATGGAGGCATGGAGCTGTGTGGAGGTGAAGGAAGAGTCCGGGGCGGTCCTGCAGGGGTGTCAGGAGGGAGGAAGAAATTGCCCAAAGCGGATAAAGCTTTTAAGGCATGCACAGCAAATTGGAGGCTGTTGAGTGATGAAAGGATGGGCATCCGGGTCTCTAACTGAGCCCAGAAATTAATGAGGATCAGAAAACCAAAGCTGAGAGAGATAGCTAAGGAATCGTAGCTTGCGCTTACGAAAACAGCCCGATTTTGCCAGCCTGGAGAACATTTCTGGGCTGTCCTGCCAGCCCTAGGTAAATGAAAACCATGGCCCAGCAGAGCACAGATCTAAGTGTGCTGCCCTGCTCTTGTCAGAGCTGCCCTAATCAGGGTGGGCAGATCCATTTATCAGGGCTGAACCACAAAAATATATATGGAAAAGAAAACAAACTCCAAACAAGGACTCCTTGCAGAGAGCAAAATCTCCGTTCTTTGTGGGCACCGTTGGGCAGCAGTACATGTGAGGGCTGGAAAATCCCCTCGGTCACCGCCAAGCCACCCTTAAGCCAAACCAAGCAGAGCACCATGGGATGGGTCTGTGCAAGATGGAAAGAGAAGCAGCTTTTTTTTGTCTGTGTTAAATTTGGTGTGAAAATGGCATGCTCTTCTCTGGCTGGCAGGGGTGAGGGTTTGGAGCAAGTGGCGGGGGTCAGATGGGTCAGATGTTTCCATGTAGGATGTTCCATCTGGATCCTCACCGCTTCGCCTGGACGCAGATCAAGCCTTCCTGCATGTGCGCTCCTAATGTCTTATCTGGGAGGTGCTTCCCAGGACTCCCTGGGGCTGTGCTGCGCATCCAAAATATTTCACAAAAGAGATACTGCAAATATTTGAGATACTGAAGGCGGTGGAGTTCATAGGGATTGTATTATACTAGAGGAAAAGAATGCCAGAAGAGCAGAACCAGAGTCTTGAGAAGGCTTACAGTAGGGAAACACTGCAGGTTTAAGAAATAACCTACAAGGAAAAGTCACTGAGCAAAAGCTAAGCCCAAAGACGTTGTGTAGCTACAGGCGGGAGTTTATTCAAGGATCCCGGGATGCCTTTCCTCGGAAGCAGGATGAGATTTGAGCAGGACAGATGCACGTAGAGGCGTGCATCACGCTGGCCTGAGTTCACCGTGGATGAACAATAAAGCATCAAATAATGCGAGACATCAAATACCAGAAGCTGTCAAACAAAACAGATGAGGATAGCAATTCCAGAAATTAGAGCCACGATCCAGCGCTGGCATCAATTCATTTGTATAATTAATGACACGCTAGTTCTCAATTATCATTACTGCAATCCAGAAATAGTGTTATTAGAGACTACGACGCCCAGTCATGTAATGGCGTACATAAAAGCTGTACTCGCTAGACATGACATACCTACTGTGCTGGCGACAAATAACGACCCGTCATTCCCTGCAAGGAGTTTGAGTTTCTGCAGGGAGCAGGCTAATGAACCTTAGCTTAATGAGGTAATGGAAAACGCTGTCAAATGGTTGAGTGGAGGCTTGACATACCTTCAGATACCTGAGCCGTCCCGTCCAGATCCCATTCACTGTTGCTAAATTCCTGCAGAGCTGCCTTGAAACTGCACCCCTCACCCACAGGGGCTGAGAAACAGATGATCCGGTTACAAAAGCACCGCAGCTGAAACCTGTGGAGCCTTGTGAGCACCGTGGTGAGCACCAGCAGGAGGCACGTTGCGGTGGGAGGCATTTCTCCCGGGTTCTGCAGACCCCCTGTGTGGTTGAAAGGACGTGTCGCCCACCTGAAGTTGTCCTGTTGGCATGCTGGATCTCCATCCCAACCCCTCCCAACCTTCTCCCTCTAATGCCTGTTGCAAGTTGCTAGATTAAAGACTTCTCTTAGACCCAGCTATTAATGAACACATGCCTGCCCCTCCACAGAGAGCCCCGGGGAATGTGCTGCCCTCTTTGCATCTCCTGGAATGGGCTGAGTCCCTGTCCCTCCATAGAAGGACCAGCTGTGGTGGACCATCTCTTCTGCAGGAGACCTCCCTCTGAAGCGTGGTGTTCGTGGAGTGTGGGGCACGCTGTAAGAAAGGAAAGAGTAGCAAAAATTGACTCTCTGAAAGATACTTTCCATAGGTTGAGCAGCAAAGCAGGAGTTGTGGGCCAGTTTGAGGGTGAGGTATCTACAGTGAGCAGCCAGGAGCAGGTCACATTCAGTGGGGAGAGGGGATGGCAAAAGGAAGGAAGTCATGCTGGGAAGCTTTCTGCTGGAGGTGCACAGTGCTGGAGAGATGAATGGGATAAAAGCTCCATATGGATTCTATGCACAAACTGTGTCACGATGCTCAGTATTGGGCTGAGCATCCCTTTGGTGGACACAGGCAACCATAAATCATCCCATTTCGGCCCAGCTTGCAACCACAACAGATGAGTCCACACCATTAGGTGTTACCAAATGCCCTGTCCCTCCTGGGCTGCCCAAGAGCATCTCGATTCATGCCCCAGAACGCCAGGGGACGTCAGGATGATGGCCATGGGGATCTGGCAAGGATGCGCCATTGCTGCAAGGGCTTGGCATGCTGCTGCACAGCCCTGGCTCTGCTGGAAGACCAGCAGGAATGGGGCAGGCTCCAGCCACCCTGCTGGGATTGAGGCGTGGAATGGCATTGTATGTGTCGGGAT